>ARYC01003809.1:0-12158 GCA_000711775.1 Oxytricha trifallax
TTTAGGCCTCTCTAAGTACCATGTATTCATTAGCAAACTCGTTCTAATACTGTTGGTTGTTAATAAGATAACTGAATGGATACACCTTGTATGTATACTCATCAACTACTATGAGGTTTGCTTTTGCAGGCACGTTTATATTCAAGTAGTTTTCAATACAAGTGCTGAGATCAACTGCATTTAATGCAGGTATATTCATAGCCTTCGTTAAGCATGCTAAAATTGTATTACCTGCTGACTGGTTCATCGATTCATATCGCTTCTGTCTCTTGAGTCTCTCTTGCTGCTCTCTTTATGACTCAAGAGTATTAGAATTTCTTTTAGCTGGAACTAGTTTTTTAGTCTCTTAATCTTCAATCAAGAACTCACTGAGGTGATGCTTTTGCATATGCCTTTTAACTTTAGCTGAGTGTGTATATGATTTCATGCATGTCGTACACTAATACCTACCATCTACCTTTTCATGCTTGAAATAGATCTTAGCTTTGCCAGAGTGTACCTCTTTATGGTGTCTCTTCAAGCTTTGTTCAGTTGAGAAATGATTCTAGCAGTCTTCACATTAATATGTTTTTATCTTTTTCGATTGGTTGCTTTTCTTTTAGCTCCTCAACATAATCAATTTAAGTTTAAACCCCTATCTCTGCGCTCTCCCTCTGGTTTAATACTTCTATGATAAAAACCTCTGCTTCAAATTCAAGAGCTCTTAGCTCTACCTCCCTCTCAACACAAATGATTTCAGGCTTTTTAGTGGAGCCAAAGTTGAGCATTGATTGACCTGCTCCTAAAAGTGCCGCTCTACGATTTAAAGGTTGACGGCCATGTTTAAATTCAAATTTAAATTTCTATTATAAAGCTCTTAAAACCTCTATAGCTATATCTGGACTATATAGGAGTTGCAACAGCTTAATGATGGTTTGTTCTAAGATCGAAGACTTCATATTTATACTCAGTTTATAAGTATAATTTTCTTAATTTTACTCTTAATAATTTTGATTCTGGTACCAACTAAGATAAAGTTCAGGTTGGTACTGGTACCAATTAAGTTCAAAACCAGATTGGAACTTTTCGATTAAAACCTCACTGGATTAAAACTAGGTACTAATTAAGTTTTGGTACTATTAAATTGGTACCAATTAAACTTAAACGGATTTAGTACCGGTACTAACTAAATTTTAACAAATTTAGTACTAATTTAATGGAACTAAATTGATAAAAATGGAGCTCCATCTCTGAAGTTTGTTACAGCTTCTGCGAACTTTCTCCACGTATCTTTACAGGGTTGACCTCCTATAAGATGCCCATATTTAATAGTAAGTTTTTAAACAATAGGATCCAGAAGTCTATAAATTATAATTTGAAATTCATTAATAGGAAGAGGAACAAAGATGGAATCACTCAATGATCAAATGAAAAGAGTCGAGGCTCAAGAAATGATCTCAAGATTCAGAAGTAAGGAAGATCTCTATCGATATTTAACTTTACATGGTAAGATAACTTGACGACTATTGACATCTTAAACAGTTGGATTATTCCTTCCGACGATGGAAGGTACCAAAATCTCATTTCTAAGAGCGATACTCTGTGATGAGAAGAAAGCCTTCAAAAACACTGAAATTAAGTTGATAGAAATACCAAACTACCCTGAGATTTCAGTCACTAATCTTTATGAGGATGCCATGTAAGATGAGGAAGTGGTAGTTTACCTTCCTACCAAGAAACAACTCTCTAATAAACTACCAGAGAGGAACTTTTTCTTTGGTGTTCTTGGTACAATAAAAGAGGAGTATCTCAGAGAAATAATTGAAGAAGCACATAAGAAACGATATTCTATCTCTCCTGAAGACTAGAAAAAGCAAGGCATTCTAATAAGCTCAGCTTGGCTAGAGGAACTTAAGAAGCATCCTTATCTTTCAAGTAAGCTTTGACATATAACTTTGTAGGAAAATCTGGCACTGGCATATATCTTATGAAAGAGCATGCAAAGGTTCACAGAGAAAGAAATTCGCAGACAATTTATGAGGTGAGCAAGAGGCTTTATAAAGATGTCTAAAAACCAGATGAAATGAACATAGATGCAGGAGCTGGCACTAAGAAAAGAAATATGGGCCCAAGCAAGCCATAAGAAGAGGAGAAGAAAGAGAAGCCAAACCCCTTTATGGGTTAGTTTAATATGTGAACTTATTCATTCATTTAAATCTAAAACTTATTTATAAACATTCATTCGTCCCTCTCTCGCACAGACTGTTGTCTTATCTACGCTCACTCTCTGACAGCTGCTTTGAATTAAGTCTACTGTATCGATGGGCAAGTCATGCATAAGATGATACAGCAGCAGCTTCTTGTAGTGAGTCTTGATTTAACTCCAGTAGAATTCAATTCCATTAAATTAAGGGCTATAAGGAACGTTGTATACAGGAGTTATGTTTAGCTCTTCATAAGCTTTCTTAGACTCCTTAGTCTTATGAACTGAGAGGTTATCAACAAACAGGATGATCTCTTGGTTACTATACTTCTCTCTGAGCTTATGTAGGAAACTCTATATACTACTCTCGCTTAATAGAGCGAGGGTGAATATCATAACTCTCTAAGCCTGAATCTTCACCTATACCAGCTAAAATTGCATGGGTGACTACCTTCACTTTTTAATCATAGACTTCTATATTATCATACTTCTTATACCAAGACTTATTAATAAAGGTGTTGAAGGTAAACACAGCTTCATCAGCGTGTATGAACTTGATGTTATTAGTAATAGCTCTCTGCATTTAATCATATATATAGTTTAAATTATTACTATAAAATGGCACTGTAAAATCAATCACTCTCTTCACTCTGTTGACAGTCTTGAAAGTAATACCATTTCTTCTATAAATATTGGCTATAGTCTAAGGAGAGATACGCATGTCAGGAAACCTGCGATGAAACATCACAGCTCGCTAGTCTAATGGAAAGTGTGCCCAATACTTCAAAGTCTTAGAGTCGCAGAGGAAGTCAATATGAGCCTGAGAGAACTTTTATTTTCTTGCAGGATGTTTTCAAGTACCAGAATTAAAGTGCTAAACAGCTAACATGCAGTGATACCAAACAGTTGAGGCACACATATTTAAAATCTTTGCTATAGCTGAAAAATTCAATACTGGTTTGACTAAGTCTATATTAATGCTCGTACCATGCATAAGCTTAAGCAGTAAAACTAAAAATAACACATCATTTTAGCCCCTAAATTTCTCTAATTTCTATTTCTCATTTTGCAAATTGGCCTAATTTCTCTACTAACCCCAATAAGACCCCAACTATACTCTACAAATCAAAGCACTTATAAACCTCACTAAGGGGTTTTGGGGTTTTGATTAAGAAGAAGAGAAAGTGAAAGCGACATCAGAGTAGTAGGATGAAATAGTGCTGAACAACAAAGAGCACTCTAATCATGAAAAGTGCTTTTCCCTTATATATTAACATATATAAATTATCGGGTGTCCCCAGAGATCTCAATGTGATCTTATTATTATTATCGTAATTAATGATAAAGGGGTATTTTAAGAAAAAGATTAATAAAATGTTTAATTCTTCTTAGAGTTATCAACAATTGTTTAGCAAAATTATATATAACTTCAGTTTTCATTTGTTTAAAAATTGGTCTCACCTGTAACTGCTCTAAATGCAATAAAAGTTTGGGATTCTAGAGCATTTGATCTGAGTCAACTATTATTATCTATTATTTAATTCATTAGGAGTAGAAATAATAACCAAAATGAACACATTTAACTTTTGATATTTTTTTAAAAAAATAGCCATTAAAATTTAATAATTATAGTAATGTATATGTTAATAGATATATGAAGTTATTAGAAATTTTGCTTAAAGTACTTGAAGATATGAAGAAAAACGTTTTGTTTAGAATTTAACGAAAATATACTGATCATAATAATTGACAGACTCTTTCTTTATTAATTATGAATAAGCAATAATTTTTAGAAACATGTTTACTAATATATTTTTTAAATTTCATTTTTAGTCTTATATATTTTCACTAGTAAACTTGCTATTAAATATATAAAAAAAATTCAAATAATACTATCAATTTTTATTTAAAAAATTATATGAATCTTTAGAGAAGATAATTTTAACTAGGATAATAAATAAATCAAGATTGTTAGTTGCCTTTAAGCATCAACCAATCTAGGTTTATTAATAAATTAATAATGATTTACTAAAACTTCATTTGAAAGCAGCAGCTTAATAATTAATAAGAAGAAATAAAGAGTTAGAATATTGCTATTCTCTATAACCTTGACAATACTAACTTTTTCATAATATTTCACCAAAATTATCTCATAATTAATGTATAGAAAAGATACTGAATCAATAATGAGGAGGCAAATAGAAGAATATGCATAATTTAGGATAACTTTTAATGCATCCTGCATGCAAAATTCTAAAGCTGCAAGAGAAGGTGGTAATTAAGATATTAATATTAACAATTATTATTTGATTACTTTAATGAATAATATTTGAAATAATATTTATGACAAATAATTAACTAAATATTATTGATTTTTCACATTAATGTGTTTTTCTATAAAAGTTTCTTAATCTTTTTTCATCATTAGCAACCAATTCATGTATATCCCTTTTTACTATTGCTCATTAAAGATTGAATTTTTTGTAGACAAAAATGGTTTTTCTTTATGAGGATTTTTAACATTTTAAGGCAATTATGAATATATTTTTTTTTATATTAACTTTTCAAAAGTAAGAGAAATTTTTCGTTTATAAAACTTACTGAGAAAGTATAGAAGTTTATAAGGAATTAAAAAGCAAAAACTCTATCACAATTTGTCATCTATTTTTGTGGTTAAATCAAATCATCTTTAATTAAGAGCAACCTTCAAAGACCATTAGCGGTAAGTTGAAGTTAAAAGGATTTTATGAGTCCTATTGATGATGTGAATGATGATGATATGACTGCAAGGAGAGAAAAGGCGATTAAAATTTTAATCGCTATGAAATTGATGTTTTTAAATGAGAGTTTATAATGAGTTTCTTAGTTCAATATTATTTTTTACAATATGGACTAAATATCAGTTTATTTATCTTATTAAAAACATATATTGAGTAAAAACAGAAGATAAATCCAAAAATGAATGATTAATCAATAAATTATATACACCATTTTAATATTAATTTTTAAAATCTAATTAAACACTACTTTATCTCCAAATTTCAATGAATTAGAGAATGTGATAGAGTATTATAAATTACTCAAATTATATAACACTAAATAAAAACAGAATTAAGTTTTAAAAAATATGATGTTATATCATTTAATAAATAAGTGTTACAATAAATATATAAATATAATCAAAAAAGGCAAATAAATTTAAATATTTATTTCTGAATAATTAAATTATTGATAAAGTTAAATTAATAACTTAACAATAACAAATAACATCATAATTTTTAAAAACTTAATTCTGTTTTTATTTAGTGTTATATAATTCGAGTAATTTATAATTAACAAGGAATTTTAAAATTTAGAGTAAACAATTAATATTAATTGAGCTTTAAATATATGAAATTCTCTTCTGCAACAATATATGACACTTACTCAGACTCCTTCTTTGTGCTCCAAATTAAGCATTCTTTTAGATTCTAGTCCAAATCCGACCTAACCATGTTTCCTGTTTATCCAACTAGCGTATACATCTAGGAAGTGGCCACCAGGGCAAAACTCTTCAATCATTTCATAAATTTTAGTAGGTTTATATGAACCGAGTCTTCTCATGTCTATGAAAGCTTTCTTGATTTTCTGTAAATTAAACTTTGCACTTATGTAAGCCATGTCGTCCTTCATTCCAACTACGCATTCTTCCTTACAATGTTGAAGTACCCTGCCAAGACCACTTATTGGATTCTCTCCGTCATCTGATTTTAGCCAATCTACAGTAGTTACAATTTTGTTGCTCCTTCCGATAAGTTTCACACAATGATTTTGTAGCATTCGTAGTCCATAAAAACACAAAACCTTTATCTTGGACTAATTCTATTGGAATAGACATAATCTCCTCGTCAGTCATTGTGTCATAACCTAAGTTGTATCTGGTGTCTGGGTGAGATTGGTCCGACATTATCACATCGAAAACTTCACCATTATATTTTTGTTCTGCACAATCTCTAAGTTTCATCCATTCTCTCATATTTCTCACGTCAACTTCGAAAGAATCTATTTCTGCTTTTTCATGACTTATTTTTTGCTAATGATATACTTAATCAGCTTTTCTTGTATATCGTTTTGACCAACTGCACATAAATGGTTTGACTGCATTGATGATTAAACTTTGTTTCTTATGATCTCTGCTGACATGAATATACACTACATTCTTAGTCTCTCCCACATTTTTTTCTTTGCAAGATTTATTGTGAGAACATTTTAACTTTCCATCCTTGCCTTATTTCACTTTTTCTCGTTTTTTGATTTATCTTTTACAGGACATGATCTAAAATAAATAGTTAATATAAGTTTATATTTGAGTTCCCCCTATATCTAAAATTTTTTCGTACCATTTAAATATTCATGAAAGATTCCTGAAGAGATGCTGAAAAGTTTCTAAAAAAGAAGTCGAAAGAAAAATCTTGCATTACTGAAAGCATCCTGGAAAGATTTTGAAAGGTTCCTTATCTAAGAAAAAAAATTAAAGGGGCTTAATATAAATAGAAATTGTTTGATATATATAATTTATTTAATTTAACATACAGGGTGAACTTAGGTTTAAGATATTAAAGTTTATTACCAAAGTTGATCCCAAAGTTTCAATTTCGAATGAATTTAAAATTTTAAATAATATTAACATCATTAGAGTGTATTGAAAGAAATTTAATTATAATTGTCTAATCTTAAAAATAGAAAAGGTAAATATTACAGAATTGATTTATTTAAAATTTTGTTTCAAATACAATAGTAATACTTTGTGGGTTAATTAATCGATTAAGGTTATTTAAAGAAATAAATTAAAATAATTAATTATTTTTACTTCTTTATATAATTAGTTAGTTGAATTTAAGTTTATAAATAACATCAAAGTCATATATTTAAAAATCTTTTATTCAATATTCTTTCAAAATAAGTGCAGAATGAGATGATTTTAAGCAACTATAAAAGCACTACTTAATCCAAAAAAACTATTAGACTAACAGAGGTGATTAATTAGCTTAAAAAATCTTCTCAAGAGAGGGAGTCTTGTGATGAAATTGTATCTTTCTTATTAATAGCGGAATCTTTTTCAACTGGAGCAAGGTTGAATTAATAAGGTTCAAGAAACATGATTGAAAGATTATACAGCCTATATTTTTTTAACACAAATACGCTTTTGTGATACGTGGCATTATCAAAAATTATTATTACTCTTTCCCTCCAATTAGGGGTTGAAGAATCTTGGTTCTAAATCAGCTAAAGGATGAAGTAAACAAAAGATATAATGTTATTCTTTCCAAAGTTCAAGCTATACGCTAATCACCCATCACTAAAAGCAGCAGCAATAATGTTGACATTAAACATTCTAACCAATCTGTAATTATAATTTCTCACACCTTTCAAGCTCAAGGATTTTCTTAGGTAAGACTGGTTTTGCAAGCTGGTCTCATCAACGTTAATCAAAAGCTTGTCTTAACTCATTGAGTCGATGTAATGCATTGCTGCAAGTTTTCGCTGTTTTTTACATTCAAGATTGTTTGCTCTTTAATCAATTTAATAAACCTTTTTAAATCACATTCAAAATTAATTCTTTAAGATTTTTCGAATTTATTATGAGGACACTAAAACAAGTTTTTATTGCTGTATTTCATTTTGAACCTACTTGACTGATTACATTTAGAATTCTTCCTTTTAAGCTTTCTATATAAACCATCTAATATGATTTGTTCTTGTTTATCTTTTATTAAATACTATATGGTCTTGATCCCCCTAATTTATACTGTTAGTTTCTAATACTTTATTAAGCTTAAACATGCTTATCTTAAATCTCTTTATTAATTGAGTTTTTGTGCATTCTCTAATATAGTATAGATCTTATATTTAACTGTGCTATTTTAATTTTCGACTTTGCTTTTCATTCTCTTAAAGATTTTTTTCTAATAAAAAATAATTAAAAATTTCAATAAATGTAATATTTCGATTCTTACCTCATTTTAAAACTAAGTTTTCTTGAGGTTATATAAAATTCATTTTCATTAAGCCTTATAAATTAGTGTTTGAATCTTATATTTATGTTTCACAGGACTTAAAAGAACCATTTAACTCTAAAAGTTTTAAAAGCTTTTTTTAACATTCAATTACTTATTCCTTTGTTAATGCACTTTCTTCAAGTTATTCTTTTGTAAATGAACTCAGCATTCTTCTTGGATAGAGAATAACTTAAGTTTATAAGTTCTTGTTCATGCTTTACAAAATTTTATTTTCGAGATTATAGAGATCAGAATGGGTGAGAGATATCATGTTCAGGGGATCTGGAGTTTCCTCACCAGATACTATTAAAGAAGATGTTTTGCTTATTATTATTTCCTCTTATTATGAATCTTAACTGGCAACATCTCTACACGATAAGCTGTCGAGTTCATCATCATAACTATCTGACTTATTTTGCGATTGATAGAATTTTCTAATGTCTAACTAATTGAAATTTGGTTTAGGGTTTTGTTCCATTTTCCTTTTAAATCTTTATAATTTTAAACCAATATGAATTCTCTATAGAAGAATCAATTGATTTTAAAACAATTTACATATTTAAGTAAAATTATTAACTTATTATTATTAAATTAATCTACTAATTAATAAGCTTGCCTTTTTATCTCAAACACTTTCTATCTTGTTTTTGAAAATTTTGCTCAATGGAAAATTATCTTCAGGCAGTACATGTAAGCAAGGTCTAATCGTAGATTTGAAATAAGAAAGAGTTATACGACTTTTTAACTTAAGAGGGAGGGGCTTATCTGCCCAAGATAAACTGCTCAAATATATTCTTATTTAAAAGTATTTTAAGGGGTGAAAAAGAGGTAATAATATAGCTTTTAATACTATGTAGTATTTGAAAAGATGTGATATTATAGTATCTGCTGTCCCATAAATAGAGGGACTCACAGCGGATGATTTTCTATAGTACGCTGAAAATAAACCATCATTGCTGAGATTTTTGCCTTATCAATGTGATTGGCTCCATCTCGATAAAAAATGGATAACAGATGCTCTACTTTCTTTGTATTCTGATGAGGTAAAAGAAATGATATAAAGGCTAAAGAGAAAAGAAGAATTAGATTGGATAGTTCATAAAATAGCTTCGTCCATATGAAACCACAATTTGCGGAAGCTTTAAATAACTCAATCACATTTAGTGGTAAGTGCATACTTGATTAGTTGTTACTTTAGTAAATAAGGGAAGGTCGGCTCATCTATTAAAGCAAAATTCCAAAAGAAAGTCATGACCATCAGAATAGGAAGAATCAAAGCTTAACTCACCCTCTCAATCAAAATAGATAATTATGGACTAAAATAAAAGGGTGAGAGATGAGATGAGTTAAATGAAAAAATAAATTGATGACCTCTAGAACTCCAAAAAGCTCGTGAAGCACCTCCATGAGGAAGGGGTTATTGACTAGGAAAGAAACCCACTTAACAATACCTATCTAATAGGCTATTAAGTTTATGATCTAAAATGAATAACTAAAGCTCATTTATATAAACTAATCAACCTAAAATTAATTAATCTCAAACTTAAAACATTTTTAATTAATTTTTAAATAAATTAGCTAAAAAAGTTCAGATTATTTTCATTTTGAGACCCCTTAAATGTTTTAGTAAGTTTATGAGAGTTAAAGTTTTTACTTCTTTACAAATAGAATTCCTTCAATACTATTAGAAGTAAATTTGAGTCCCAAAACTATAATAATGCAAAAGTCACAAATTCTTGAACACAAATGAGTTTTTTAAGAAAATTAATTTTAGATACAGTATGTTTTTTTGTCCCTATCTTTACAATCCTTAAATCAATCAGTTCATGAGATACCATACTTAGACCATCTAATTTAGTCTTAACATTAGATTTTGATAAGAATGCTTAAATTCAAATTTTTATTGTTGTTAATTATAGTTTTTATTAATTTGTTAAAGTTTTTTAGATTTTACAGAGTTTGTTATAGTTTACAGAGTTTGTTATACTTTTTAATTAATCTAAATTTAAACATGCTTTTTAAAAAGTTTTAAAAGGTGATTTAAATTTAAATAAGAATAGGTTTAATGATCTAAAATTAGTTAAATTCTAGAATAAATGAGAACTTCCTCAAGATGCAACTACTTAAAAAAATTGTTGCCAAAGTTTAGTAACAACAGCTATTATTTAAGTCAGAGAAAAATAAACCTATTAATAATAAAAGAATGAGTAAAAAATAAATTAAACAAAAGGTCTAAGAAGACCAAAAGAATAAATAATAATAATAATAATAATTAACTCGCATCGAGGGCTCAAGGCCCCCCGAGCATATCATTAAGAAGGAACTCAGTTCCTTTGGTTGTTTCTTCTCTTTCTGTTGTTGTTTCTCTTGGGCTTTCTTTGTTGTTTCTGTTTGTTTTTCGTATTCTTACCCTTGTTTTGATTTTGTCTTCTACGGTCTTGTCTTAAAATGGCGACGGATTCGTCGTTAACATGTTTGTATTTAATTGATGATTAAACTTATAAGACTTTAACTGAGAATTTAATAAGACCAAGGGAGATAAGGGATTTAAAATTTTCTTTCATGAAGAAGATGATGTCGCTAGAAAGGTTCTTGGAAAAGTTCCAAGGAGTTTTAAATCTAATGGTGTTTCTGTTGAGCATAAAGTCTTGATCAGTATCGCAGTACATGATGACATCTTGATCGTATGATCTAAGTTTGTCGATTGTTTTAAGGAAGGTTCTGATCTGTTTGGGTGTGCTATGGTCGTTAGCTATTGTGTGCTAGGCCTTAGTTTCTCTGTCTATGATGTCTTCAATCTGGTCAAAGTAGTAGGCGATTGTGTTTGAGAGTCCTTGGGTTGCAGCTTGGATTCTGAGCGAGACTATTTGTTCCTTAAGCTCGAGTGCCTTGAATAAGGTCTTAGCTGAGACTTTAGTGCCATCATTGGCTTCATTAACGAGGGCGTGATAGGCTTTGTCTGTCTTGGTGATGTAGTAGTTTGGAAGTGCTTTGAGGTCTGTTGAGGCTTTGTCAGCCATTGCAATGTCTTTGCCGCTCATATTTAATAATGATTAAATTTTTGTTATTAATTAGGAATCTATTAAAATTTTTTCCTAGTAGGAAATCTTATTAAAGGGTGATTCCTTAATAGTTGTTAAAAGTTCCTATTGAATAGGAATTTTGTTCGATGACGTATTTAGAGACGTCAAGGGTTCCTCTTCACCTCCTTCGTAAAAAGAGATGTCAGCTTCTGAGTCGTAGTCTAGAGAACTTGACTTATCCAGTGGCGCTTTGAGAATGGCACATTGGGAAGCTAGATATTCCTGCTCTTCCTGCAGGAATAGTTGGTTGAGGTTTGAAGACTCTTGGAGTGAGAGTCTGTTGTTGAATTGTGAGAGGGCGCTATTAAGTGGTTGAAAATCAACCTATAGGTTAATAGGGGAAGAAGGTTGTGGAATAAACTCTGGGGATTTGGCGTCCAGGTTTCCAAAATCAGTAGAAGGCTGTTAAGCCTTAGGAATCCATTTGTTGTTCACTTAAACTAGGTAAAGTGACTGAGCTAGAAGTTCTAGCCAGTTTGCAACGTAGTGGTTGTTTTGGTTTTGAGCTCTGATCTTGGCTTCATTTCTGAGTTTGAAGATTAGGGTTGGGTTTATCTGGGCAACTTTTTTGGCAACGTAGATAATCTTTTAGATTGTTAGGTGACCCCAATCGTTGTTAATAGACTCGGTGACGATGATGTCGATGATGTCTTTGAGTCTTGATCCTCTGATAAGGATTGAAATGAAGTTCTTTGTGTAGGTCGAGAAGTTGGGCATTTCGCTCTTATGTTCCTCTCACTGAGATTATAATTTAATAATAGACCAAAAGAATTAATAAATTATCTCTGATCAAGAAGCATCTAACTATACTGCAGAGTTCTTCAACGAAGAACAATAGGAAGAGCTTAAAATGGA
>ARYC01003810.1:0-17996 GCA_000711775.1 Oxytricha trifallax
TATCATCGCTGACTCTCTTAGCAGCACTCTTAATAAAATCTACTGTATCTATCTTTTAGTCGTGCATCAAGTGATAGAGTAGCAATTTCTTATAATGATCTTTCAATAACCCCCAATTAATTCAATACCATTAAACTAAGGGCTGTAAGGAACATTAAATACAGGTGTTATGTTTAGCCTTTCATATTCCTTCCTTGAGTCTTTAGTTTAATGGACAGATAAGTTATCTACAAACAGAATAATCTCTTAGTCGGCGTACTTATCTCTGAGTTATAATAAGAACTTTATGTATTATTCGGTCTTTATTGAGCGAGGGTAGATAACATAAGTCTCGAGACCATTATCTTCGCTTATTCCACCAAGAATTGCATGAGTTTAAACCTTAACCTTTTAATCATATACTTCAATGTTGCCTATATCTTTTATACCAAGACCCTGATATGAAGGTATTAAACGTGAATACTGCCTCATCAGCGTGTATTAATTTAATATTATTAGTAATAGCCCTCTGCATTTAATCGAATATATAATTTAAATTATCCTTATAAAATGGAACATTAAAGTCAATCACCTCTTAATGCGATTGACTGTCTTGTCAGATATTCCGTTATTTTTATATATGTTAGCTATCGATTACGCAGATATATGAAGCTCAGGAAATTGGCGATGAAACATCACAGCCCTCTAGGCTAGAGAGAAATGAGCCCAGTATTTAAGAGTCTTATCATTAATTAGATAGTCAATATGATGCTGCTGAAATTTTCGAGGTCTTTTAGGCTTAGAATTTAGATGCTATCTCTTTAAATTCAATGCTAATAGACAGTGGGACCTCACAGTTGCAGGAGATTTATGAAGTAGCCTTGCTATTGATGTATAATTAAGAATAGGTCTGAGTTGATCACCATATTAATCACATCCATAACGCAACTTAAACAATAAATCTATATACTAACTGTCATAAACTGAACCCCAAACCTCGCATATACTCACTTAAAATACTAATATTTAAACATTAAACCCCTACATAAACCCTATTAAAACCCTAATAAAGTATGCACTAATAGTCTACTTTTATCAATCAAAAACTCAATCAAACTACTGAAAGGGTTTTGGGGTTTTGAATGTAGATAAGAATTTTATATATAGAATCATATTTATATTTGCTTTAATTCAGCAAACTTCTCTAGTTTTACCTTTTTTAATCAAAATTTCAAGTCTAATTTGATATTCATAGCTTATCTCATTAAATTGAATGATTCAAGAAAATAATTTCGGAGAACTGTAATAGGTCTCTATGTACTACCTAATAAAAAGTAAATTGAAGCTAGTTGCTCAATTTAACTTGACTTGATTATTTCAAAATGAATGAAAAGTTTTTAACCATAATTCCATTAGCTAAACTTGAATTATCATTTTTTTAGGTTAATTGCTTTAAAGGAAGCTACATTCAATTTTTAAAATTCTAATTTACATTTTTTTTAAAAAATGTGTATCATTTTTGTCGAGTATAATATAAAAAGTAGATAAATTTTAAAATAAAAAAAAAGCATTACTTAATCAATCATAAACACACAGAGTCTATATATCATTATGGTAATCTATAGTTACTAAGTTAATTTTATCATGTTTTTAATCACGTCTCTAGAGAGTATAAAAATAATAATGCGCTTAACTGGAATTCATTGGACTTATTAGGTAATAATAATAATAATAATATACTTAGCCCTTAAAAGTGGAAAGGTGCCATTAGAAGTAAGCAACAATTAAAAAATTCACCCTTACAAGCTTAGTTATTGAAGTTTCCATGGTGGAAATGACGGAGAATTCATGATAAGTCCTAATAAGAATTTTAGCTTTTTATAAATCAGTTAGAGCTTTACATGCCTGTTTCCTTAACCGAAGTATGCAGCCTTACGGATCATGAAGTTTTAATCATGAAAGGAAGCAGTGTACAAAGCTAATTTATTTTTGAAATTACCGCCACATCTCGTCTCTCATTATGTCAATAATAAATGGCGAGCTATCATGATTAAATGGTAAGTCGTGAATTTTTAAGTTAATTTTATCAACCACACCCTTATTTTTATAATCTCTTTTATAGCATTTTCACTCTTTTAAATTTGGTAATCTTAAGAATTAGAAATTATTTTAATTTTGAGATAGAGATTATAGCCTTATATTTAGTAAATAACTGAATTAATTTTAAGTATTCATTACATGATTCTATTATTACAAGTAATTAAGGCAAGAAGATTCAAAATGGTTCACATTGCAATTTGTTATACTGAAGCTCTGACGACAAAACTCGAAAATCTACATAAGTTCCGTCAAGAAAGAGATACATGACTTAGAGATTCGAATAATATATATGTGAAACAATACTAACAGAGTTTCACTTGTGTTCGTGATGATAATAAAATTTTACCAGTCTCATAGTCTGTGAGAATAATGAATCTACACTTTTGCAGTAATACCTTCAGTTAAGTCCTGTATTGTGTGAGAGAAATATTTTACTCTAGACTATTAAGAGTCTAGTTCTATGTAGCCGAGCATATATCAAGGAGCTCATTAATTAAAGAGAATGCATTATGTTCTAACTTTATTACAAAGTTTTGTTGATAGCAAATGGAATCCAGTTAACAGTAAGCTCATGTAATGACTTAACAACTATCTGCTTGTTTTCAATTGTAGTTAGTTTAGTAGAGCTGTTAATTTATAAATTCCGATTCTTCTCTACCTCTTCCAATCAACTTAAAAATATAGGCTTCCAGCTACTGATATGTTGGGAGGTATATACTGACAATTTCGGTATTCTAGAGAAAACCATGAAGGAGCTAGGTTTTGCGAGATGACTCCAGCCTCTTAGGCTCTTAGGACTTTCTCAGAATCTATCATTCAAAGTATAAAGGGACCAAGCTAATAAAATTCATAGACATTTGGTGAAATCAAAGTCGTGTTGCATCTTAATGATTCACCTATTTTTGCAGCTTCTTATAAGTGCATTCAGGATAGGTTAAAAGTAAAAATTAGATTGCTTGGATCACAGATTTAATTCTTTTTTTCAAGATAAAAGGGAGACAAATGTCTTTGTAGAAACTCTAGTATAGGATCCCATGGAATTTTCACCCTCTCTCAGTAGCCATACAAAATGAGAAGGAGGTTTCCAGAGCTAAAAGTTTCAATAAGAAAGTGAGTCTTGGCTGTGAGCCAGTTAATAGAAATTATGTAGCGAACAGGATTTTTAAATTACACAGAATGCTCAATTATATTAGCCCCCCTAACTATACTTGTTGCAAATAATTTAAATAAAGTGGCAAAGCTATTCCATTCAGCATTTGGATCCAGTTTCTTGAATAGTCTGAGTCTGGATTTATTAAAAATTCAAATGTGAAAAAATCTTATTAAACTAAATGATTAATACATAGGCCCCAATATGAATTTCCGTACAGCATTAAGTAATAATAATAGTTTGAATATAGACATTTATAGTCCTCTAATTTCATTTTGATTTATTAAATTTGTAAGGTTGTAATTTAAATATTTTCTAAACTTTCACTTCCATAATAAATTAAACTTATTAATAATTTGAAAAATTTATTTCTCTATTTTAAATTAAGTTTCACTTTAATTAAAGACAATTATCAATTTTTAACTATGCTATGAGTAAATATGGACTCCCTATATGAAATTATAATTACTCTATATCTATCCTTAATATTTTGAGCAGAAATTTCAACTGGAACTTATAATTTCAATAAAATTGCTTTTATAGGTTTTTCTCTAAAATTCAGATATTTGTAAAGTATATTCAATAAATATTATAACATTTTTAATATATTTTATTAATAATAGTGTATATTTAAGTTAAATAATTGATTTGATTGAGTTGATAGAGCAATGCAATTGATGAGTAATTAGTGCTAAGTAGCAATAGCCTGAGTAATATGAGTATGCCCTTGCTTGAAAACTTCAGTTAGCAAATGAATTTGAATTCACATTCCTTTCAATTATTTAATATTATTATATTTACATTATATAAATAATTAAATGATAGAAAGTAGTGTGAATGTGGATGGTGATAATGAGGATGTGTCTTGATTTGATTTAGTAGCAATGGGTACAATGACATCAGATTAGCTATCTTGCACTGCCATCACTCACTCTCCTCACTTACAACTATATCCACTCAAATCAATTATATATAAATAACATATTATATTATTAATTAATGTGTATGTGAGTGGATTGTGATTGATTTGAAGACAACTGAGTGTGCTGCTAAGCTTCCTTGCTTTCTCTTGGTCACCTACGAAGCAAGAGTCATCCACTGCCTCATTGCCCCCACTTTCATAAACACACTTCACATGCATTTAACACGCAGTTGAGTGTGTTGGTGATGTAAGTGAAGGATGTGGATTCAAAGGAGTAGAGTGCTTGAATAACAACTGCTGTCACTGTCAGATACACCACATCTCACCATCCACTACTCACACTCATCACTCAATCACTTTAATAAGTTATTTAAAATATTTATATTATATTGTATAATTGAATGTGGATGTGATGAATTGATACTGAGTGAGGATAGCAGTTAAATAAGTCCAGAGCAATCAGCTGTTGTGCCCTGTAATTACGCTAGTCTCGTCCACACACACTCAGTCTGCACTCACTTCTTTTCCTGCTTATATTAGCAAATGAGGTAGCTGATTTGAAAGTGGAAGCAGTATGTGCAGTGTGCACGTGCAAGTGAGTGCATTTACAGCATTTAACCAAGTCATTACACTACTTACAACATATCACATTAACTTATATATTATTTAAATAAATGATTAATAATTAATGAATATGTGAATAGATATGTAGTGGGTGAGAGTGCAGTTGAGGATAATTGATTGATCTTACCATAGCAGCAACTGCACTAGCTTGCACAGCCACCATCTGCCTGCTGCATATAAACATCACACATCAGCATGTTGCACTATTCATTTGTTTCACAATTGTTTATTCAATTATTATATTATATTATATTAAATAATTAGTAATATGTGAAGAGTGTATGGAGAAGGAGAGATGAATGACTTTGAGGTAGGACACTCTGCACATTCACTCACTCAGTCACTCCTTACTCACCCATTCAACTTATAAATAATATAAGTATTTGTAACTAGTGGATAGTGTGATTGGAGTGATGAGCAGTGGATTGAAGACTATGAGCATACTCTGTGACCTTCCAACACAATCCACTCCACTGCCTAGTGGCCAGCTGCATGTCCCTGCTCCTCACTCTGCTCTCTTCATTCAACACACTAATCAACAATACAGCAACTAGTATCACTATGAGTCAATGAATACTAACTAACTGGTGAGTGAATTCGAATCTCCACCACCCACTGCAGCTGCTGTCACCACATCGCTGCAACCCACTGCATCATCATACTTCATTGCCATTCCAAATCCATCAAATGCAATCTATCTAACAATTATATTATTACATGTATTTATATAAGAATTGTAGTAATAATTATGTTGATATTTATGTTTAAGATGTATTAGGCAATATATGTTGATCAATATATAATAATTAAAAGTGAAAGATGGCATTAGTAATATAGATAACAAATTAAAATAGTTAATAATTCCAATAATAGTAAAAAGAAATAAACGATTTAAATAAAAATGTGATAATATAAAGATTAATTATGGATTTATAAAATATAATTTAAAAAGAATTAGGCATGTTTGAAGTTTTAATTAGAAGAAAATAAAAATAAAGTTTATTCGTTTGTTTAACAAAACCTAAATCATAGAACCACATGAAAAAACGTAAGGGGACAATAGGGATGTCAAGGCATTAAAAACTCAAAGCTATTCATTACAATTTTTAAAGATAATCAATATTAATTCAAATAAAATTACATGAAATTAATTAAAAGTTAAATCATTTCACAATTCTCTAATCTATCAAGACTCTCATATTCGTAACCTTAACTACCTCTCGTTTTCATAATCTGTATTTTCGTCGATTGCTCGATTTATAAGTCTGAATTTTAAGTTTCACATGTAAATGAGTTCACGGTAAATCTTATGAAAGCGGTCTAGAACCTAAGGAGAAACTTCAGGGGTGTGGTGAGAACTGATCAAGAGATAAATCAAGGCATAGCAAAAACTTGAACAATCGTATTTCTTCTGCTTCATCAGCCCACAAAACGTCTAATTGATATTGATAAATTGATATTGCTTGCCATAATGGAAATGTCACTCTTCACAATAGTGAGAGATGTCTGCAAAATACAAAAAAGCAAGGAAACTTTGCGTTCGAGGGAGCAAAAAGATAGCGATCATCGTTTGAATGAAAAATATTTCGAAAATCTTACTTAGGTACTCAGAGAGAAAGTGCAAAACATTCAAATTATCGATGCCAATTCTAAAATAAAGTTTATTGATTGTAATAACCATAAAATACCCGATGCTCATAAATTTACTATGAGTAAATGCATTTAAAGTTGCTCTTTCTTTGTAGTATTTTTGAAGAAATTTCGGCTGAGTACTTTTCGAGAACTTTATGATTTAAATATTTTTAATCATTCAAATGCCAAACTCATAAATCAAATTGCCAAGTTTTGACTACAGCACTCGATAAGTGCCTTGGAAATGACTGAAAAAATGAAAAGTAAATCTTTTATGTCAACAAGTACTTTTTCAATAAAATCTTATTTAATATAAATTCACAACAAGTCTATGCATTTGAAGTTGCTCTTACTTTGTAGTAGTTTTGAAGAAATTTCGGCTGAGTACTTTTCGAGAACCTTATGATTTAAATATTTTTAATCATTCAAATGCCAATCACATAAATCAAATTGCCAAGTTTTGACTACAGCACTCGATAAGTGCCTTGGAAATGACTAAAAAAATGAAAAGTAAATCTTTTATGTCAACAAGTACATTTTCAATAAAATCTTATTTAATATAAATTCATAACAAGTCTATGCATTTGAAGTTGATCTTTCTTTGAAGTATTTTTAAAGAAATTTCGGCTGAGTACTTTTCGAGAACTTTATGATTTAAATATTTTTAATCATTCAAATGCCAATCTCATAAATCAAATTGCCAAGTTTTGACTACAGCACTCGATAAGTGCCTTGGAAATGACTGAAAAAATGAAAAGTAAATCTTTTATGCCAACAAGTACTTTTTCAATAAAATCTTATTTAATATAAATTCATAACAAGTCTATGCATTTGAAGTTGCTCTTTCTTGAAGTATTTTTGAAGAAATTTCGGCTGAGCACTTTTCGAGAACTTTATGATTTAAATATTTTTAATCATTCAAATGCCAATCTCATAAATCAAATTGCCAAGTTTTGACTACAGCACTCGATAAGTGCCTTGGAAATGACTGAAAAAATGAAAAGTAAATCTTTTATGTCAACAAGTACTTTTTCAATAAAATCTTATTTAATATAAATTCATAACAAGTCTATGCATTGAAGTTGCTCTTTCTTTGAAGTATTTTTGAAGAAATTTCGGCTGAGTACTTTTCGAGAACTTTATGATTTAAATATTTTTAATCATTCAAATGCCAATCTCATAAATCAAATTGCCAAGTTTGACTACAGCACTCGATAAGTGCCTTGGAAATGACTGAAAAAATGAAAAGCAAATCTTTTATGTCAATAAGTACTTTTTCAATAAAATCTTATTTAATATAAATTTATAACAAGTCTATGCATTTGAAGTTGCTCTTTCTTTGTAGTATTTTTGAAGAAATTTCGGCTGAGTACTTTTCGAGAACTTTATGATTTAAATATTTTTAATCATTCAAATGCCAATCTCATAAATCAAATTGCCAAGTTTTGACTACAGCCCTCGATAAGTGCCTTGGAAATGACTGAAAAAATAAAAAGTAAATCTTTTATGTCAACAAGTACTTTTTCAATAAAATCTTATTTAATATAAATTTATAACAAGTCTATGCATTTGAAGTTGCTCTTTCTTTGTAGTATTTTTGAAGAAATTTCGGCTGAATACTTTTCGAGAACTTTATGATTTAAATATTTTTAATCATTCAAATGCCAATCTCATAAATCAAATTGCCAAGTTTTGACTACAGCACTCGATAAGTGGCTTGGAAATGACTGAAAAAATGAAAAGCAAATCTTTTATGTCAACAAGTACTTTTTCAATAAAATCTTATTTAATAAAAATTCATAACAAGTCTATGCATTTGAAGTTGCTCTTTCCTTTTAGTATTTTTAAAGAATTTTCGGCTGAGTACTTTTCGAGAACTTTATGATTTAAATATTTTCAATCATTCAAATGCAAATCTCATAAATCAAATTGCCAAATTTTGACTACAGCACTCGATAAGTGCCTTGGAAATGACTGAAAAAATGAAAAGTAAATATTTTATGTGAACAAGTACTTTTTCAATAAAATCTTATTTAATATAAATTTATAACAAGTCTATGCATTTGAAAATGCTCTTTCTTTGTAGTATTTTTGAAGAAATTTCGGCTGAGTACTTTTCGAGAACTTTATGATTTAAATATTTTTAATCATTCAAATGCCAATCTCATAAATCAAATTGCCAAGTTTTGACTACAGCACTCGATAAGTGCCTTGGAAATGACTTGAAAAATGAAAAGTAAATCTTTTATGTCAACAAGTACTTCTTCAATAAAATCTTATTTAATATAAATTCATAACAAGTCTATGCATTTGAAGTTGTTCTTTCTTTGTAGTATTTTTGAAGAAATTTCGGCTGATTACTTTTCGAGAACTTTATGATTTAAATATTTTTAATCGTTCAAATGCCAATCTCATAAATCAAATTGCCAAGTTTTGACTACAGCACTTCGATAAGTGCCTTGGAAATGACTGAAAAAATGAAAAGTAAATCTTTTATGCCAACAAGTACTTTTTCAATAAAATCTTATTTAATATAAATTCATAACAAGTCTATGCATTTGAAGTTGCTCTTTCTTTGTAGTATTTTTGAAGAAATTTCGGCTGAGTACTTTTCGAGAAGTTTATGATTTAAATATTTTTAATCATTCAAATGCCAATCTCATAAATCAAATAGCCAAGTTTTGACTACAGCACTCGATAAGTGCCTTGGAAATGACTGAAAAAATGAAAAGTAAATATTTTATGTGAACAAGTACTTTTTCAATAAAATCTTATTTAATATAAATTTATAACAAGTCTATGCATTTGAAAATGCTCTTTCTTTGTAGTATTTTTGAAGAAATTTCGGCTGAGTACTTTTCGAGAACTTTATGATTTAAATATTTTTAATCATTCAAATGCCAATCTCATAAATCAAATTGCCAAGTTTTGACTACAGTACTCGATAAGTGCCTTGGAAATGACTGAAAAAATGAAAAGTAAATCTTTTATGTCAACAAGTACTTTTTCAATAAAATCTTATTTAATATAAATTCATAACAAGTCTATGCATTTGAAGTTGCTCTTTCTTTGTAGTATTTTTGAAGAAATTTCGGCTGAATACTTTTCGAGAACTTTATGATTTAAATATTTTTAATCATTCAAATGCCAATCTCATAAATCAAATTGCCAAGTTTTGACTACAGCACTCGATAAGTGGCTTGGAAATGACTGAAAAAATGAAAAGTAAATCTTTTATGTAACAAGTACTTTTTCAATAAAATCTTATTTAATATAAATTCATAACAAGTCTATGCATTTGAAGTTGCTCTTTCTTTGTAGTATTTTTGAAGAAATTTCGGCTGAATACTTTTCGAGAACTTTATGATTTAAATATTTTTAATCATTCAAATGCCAATCTCATAAATCAAATTGCCAAGTTTTGACTACAGCACTCGATAAGTGCCTTGGAAATGACTGAAAAAATGAAAAGTAAATCTTTTATGTCAACAAGTACTTTTTCAATAAAATCTTATTTAATATAAATTCATAACATGTCTATGCATTTGAAGTTGCTCTTTCTTTGAAGTATTTTTGAAGAAATTTCGGCTGAGTATTTTTCGAGAACTTTATGATTTAAATATTTTTAATCATTCAAATGCCAATCTCATAAATCAAATTGCCAAGTTTTGACTACAGTACTCGATAAGTGCCTTGGAAATGACTGAAAAAATGAAAAGTAAATCTTTTATGTCAACAAGTACTTTTTCAATAAAATCTTATTTAATATAAATTCATAACAAGTCTATGCATTTGAAGTTGCTCTTTCTTTGTAGTATTTTTGAAGAAATTTCGGCTGAATACTTTTCGAGAACTTTATGATTTAAATATTTTTAATCATTCAAATGCCAATCTCATAAATCAAATTGCCAAGTTTTGACTACAGCACTCGATAAGTGGCTTGGAAATGACTGAAAAAATGAAAAGTAAATCTTTTATGTCAACAAGTACTTTTTCAATAAAATCTTATTTAATATAAATTCATAACAAGTCTATGCATTTGAAGTTGCTCTTTCTTTGTAGTATTTTTGAAGAAATTTCGGCTGAATACTTTTCGAGAACTTTATGATTTAAATATTTTTAATCATTCAAATGCCAATCTCATAAATCAAATTGCCAAGTTTTGACTACAGCACTCGATAAGTGGCTTGGAAATGACTGAAAAAATGAAAAGTAAATCTTTTATGTACAAGTACTTTTTCAATAAAATCTTATTTAATATAAATTCATAACATGTCTATGCATTTGAAGTTGCTCTTTCTTTGAAGTATTTTTGAAGAAATTTCGGCTGAGTATTTTTCGAGAACTTTATGATTTAAATATTTTTAATCATTCAAATGCCAATCTCATAAATCAAATTGCCAAGTTTTGACTACAGCACTCGATAAGTGCCTTGGAAATGACTGAAAGAATGAAAAGTAAATCTTTTATGTCAACAAGTACTTTTTCAATAAAATCTTATTTAATATAAATTCATAACAAGTCTATGCATTTGAAGTTGCTCTTTCTTTGTAGTTTTTTTTTAAGAAATTTCGGCTGAGTACTTTTCGAGAATTTTATGATTTAATTATTTTTAATCATTCAAATGCCAATCTCATAAATCAAATTGCCAAGTTTGGACTGCAGGACTCGATAAGTGCCTTGGAAATGACTGAAAAAATGAAAAGTAAACTTCTCATGTCAACAAGTACTTTTCCAATAAAATCTTATTTAATATAAATTCAAAACAAGTCTATGCATTTGAAGTTGCTCTTTCTTTGTAGAATTTTTGAAGAAATTTCGGATGAGTACATTTCGAGAACTTTATGATTTAAATATTTTTAATCATTCAAATGCCAATCTCATAAATCAAATTGCCAAGTTTTGACTACAGTACTCGATAAGTGCCTTGGAAATGACTGAAAAAATGAAAAGTAAATCTTTTATGTCAACAAGTACTTTTTCAATAAAATCTTATTTAATATAAATTCATAACAAGTCTATGCATTTGAAGTTGCTCTTTCTTTGTAGTATTTTTGAAGAAATTTCGGCTGAATACTTTTCGAGAACTTTATGATTTAAATATTTTTAATCATTCAAATGCCAATCTCATAAATCAAATTGCCAAGTTTTGACTACAGCACTCGATAAGTGGCTTGGAAATGACTGAAAAAATGAAAAGTAAATCTTTTATGTCAACAAGTACTTTTTCAATAAAATCTTATTTAATATAAATTCATAACATGTCTATGCATTTGAAGTTGCTCTTTCTTTGAAGTATTTTTGAAGAAATTTCGGCTGAGTATTTTTCGAGAACTTTATGATTTAAATATTTTTAATCATTCAAATGCCAATCTCATAAATCAAATTGCCAAGTTTTGACTACAGCCCTCGATAAGTGCCTTGGAAATGACTGAAAAAATAAAAAGTAAATCTTTTATGTCAACAAGTACTTTTTCAATAAAATCTTATTTAATATAAATTCATAACAAGTCTATGCATTTGAAGTTGCTCTTTCTTTGTAGTATTTTTGAAGAAATTTTCGGCTGAGTACTTTTCGAGAACTTTATGATTTAAATATTTTTAATCATTCAAATGCCAATCTCATAAATCAAATTGCCAAGTTTTGACTACAGCCCTCGATAAGTGCCTTGGAAATGACTGAAAAAATAAAAAGTAAATCTTTTATGTCAACAAGTACTTTTTCAATAAAATCTTATTTAATATAAATTTATAACAAGTCTATGCATTTGAAGTTGCTCTTTCTTTGTAGTATTTTTGAAGAAATTTCGGCAGAGTACTTTTCGAGAACTTTATGATTTAAATATTTTTAATCATTCAAATGCCAATCTCATAAATCATATTGCCAAGTTTTGACTACTGCACTCGATAAGTGCCTTGGAAATGACTGAAAAAATGAAAAGTAAATCTTTTATGTGAACAAGTTCTTTTTCAATAAAATCTTATTTAATATAAATTCATAACAAGTCTATGCATTTGAAGTTGCTCTTTCTTTGTAGTATTTTTGAAGAAATTTCGGCTGAATACTTTTCGAGAACTTTATGATTTAAATATTTTTAATCATTCAAATGCCAATCTCATAAATCAAATTGCCAAGTTTTGACTACAGCACTCGATAAGTGGCTTGGAAATGACTGAAAAAATGAAAAGTAAATCTTTTATGTTCAACAAGTACTTTTTCAAATAAAATCTTATTTAATATAAATTCATAACAAGTCTATGCATTTGAAGTTGCTCTTTCTTTGTAGTATTTTTGAAGAAATTTCGGCTGAATACTTTTCGAGAACTTTATGATTTAAATATTTTTAATCATTCAAATGCCAATCTCATAAATCAAATAGCCAAGTTTTGACTACAGCACTCGATAAGTGCCTTGGAAATGACTGAAAAAATGAAAAGTAAATATTTTATGTGAACAAGTACTTTTTCAATAAAATCTTATTTAATATAAATTTATAACAAGTCTATGCATTTGAAAATGCTCTTTCTTTGTAGTATTTTTGAAGAAATTTCGGCTGAGTACTTTTCGAGAACTTTATGATTTAAATATTTTTAATCATTCAAAATGCCAATCTCATAAATCAAATTGCCAAGTTTTGACTACAGCACTCGATAAGTGCCTTGGAAATGACTTGAAAAATGAAAAGTAAATCTTTTATGTCAACAAGTACTTTTTCAATAAAATCTTATTTAATATAAATTCATTACAAGTCTATGCATTTGAAGTTGCTCTTTTTTTGTAGTATTTTTGAAGAAATTTCGGCTGAGTACTTTTCGAGAACCTTATGATTTAAATATTTTTAATCATTCAAATGCCAATCACATAAATCAAATTGCCAAGTTTTGACTACAGCACTCGATAAGTGCCTTGGAAATGACTAAAAAAAATGAAAAGTAAATCTTTTATGTCAACAAGTACATTTTCAATAAAATCTTATTTAATATAAATTCATAACAAGTCTATGCATTTGAAGTTGCTCTTTCTTTGTAGTATTTTTGAAGAAATTTCGGCTGAATACTTTTCGAGAACTTTATGATTTAAATATTTTTAATCATTCAAATGCCAATCTCATAAATCAAATTGCCAAGTTTTGACTACAGCACTCGATAAGTGGCTTGGAAATGACTGAAAAAATGAAAAGTAAATCTTTTATTGAACAAGTTCTTTTTCAATAAAATCTTATTTAATATAAATTCATAACAAGTCTATGCATTTGAAGTTGCTCTTTCTTTGTAGTATTTTTGAAGAAATTTCGGCTGAATACTTTTCGAGAACTTTATGATTTAAATATTTTTAATCATTCAAATGCCAATCTCATAAATCAAATTGCCAAGTTTTGACTACAGCACTCGATAAGTGGCTTGGAAATGACTGAAAAAATGAAAAGTAAATCTTTTATGTCAACAAGTACTTTTTTCAATAAAATCTTATTTAATATAAATTCATAACAAGTCTATGCATTTGAAGTTGCTCTTTCTTTGTAGTATTTTTGAAGAAATTTCGGCTGAATACTTTTCGAGAACTTTATGATTTAAATATTTTTAATCATTCAAATGCCAATCTCATAAATCAAATTGCCAAGTTTTGACTACAGCACTCGATAAGTGGCTTGGAAATGACTGAAAAAATGAAAAGTAAATCTTTTTATGCCAACAAGTACTTTTTCAATAAAATCTTATTTAATATAAATTCATAACAAGTCTATGCATTTGAAGTTGCTCTTTCTTTGTAGTATTTTTGAAGAAATTTCGGCTGAATACTTTTCGAGAACTTTATGATTTAAATATTTTTAATCATTCAAATGCCAATCTCATAAATCAAATTGCCAAGTTTTGACTACAGCACTCGATAAGTGGCTTGGAAATGACTGAAAAAATGAAAAGTAAATCTTTTATGTCAACAAGTACTTTTTCAATAAAATCTTATTTAATATAAATTCATAACAAGTCTATGCATTTGAAGTTGCTCTTTCTTTGTAGTATTTTTGAAGAAATTTCGGCTGAATACTTTTCGAGAACTTTATGATTTAAATATTTTTAATCATTCAAATGCCAATCTCATAAATCAAATTGCCAAGTTTTGACTACAGCACTCGATAAGTGGGCCTTGGAAATGACTGAAAAAATGAAAAGTAAATCTTTTATGTCAACAAGTACTTTTTCAATAAAATCTTATTTAATATAAATTCATAACATGTCTATGCATTTGAAGTTGCTCTTTCTTTGAAGTATTTTTGAAGAAATTTCGGCTGAGTATTTTTCGAGAACTTTATGATTTAAATATTTTTAATCATTCAAATGCCAATCTCATAAATCAAATAGCCAAGTTTTGACTACAGCACTCGATAAGTGCCTTGGAAATGACTGAAAA
The DNA here is from genome assembly GCA_000711775.1 of Oxytricha trifallax. Lineage (NCBI taxonomy): Eukaryota > Ciliophora > Spirotrichea > Sporadotrichida > Oxytrichidae > Oxytricha > Oxytricha trifallax. Next base: position 14,818 of record ARYC01003810.1, read on the forward strand.
AATGAAAAGTAAATATTTTATGTGAACAAGTACTTTTTCAATAAAATCTTATTTAATATAAATTTATAACAAGTCTATGCATTTGAAAATGCTCTTTCTTTGTAGTATTTTTGAAGAAATTTCGGCTGAGTACTTTTCGAGAACTTTATGATTTAAATATTTTTAATCATTCAATGCCAATCTCATAAATCAAATTGCCAAGTTTTGACTACAGTACTCGATAAGTGCCTTGGAAATGACTGAAAAAATGAAAAGTAAATCTTTTATGTCAACAAGTACTTTTTCAATAAAATCTTATTTAATATAAATTCATAACAAGTCTATGCATTTGAAGTTGCTCTTTCTTTGTAGTATTTTTGAAGAAATTTCGGCTGAGTACTTTTCGAGAAGTTTATGATTTAAATATTTTTAATCATTCAAATGCCAAACTCATAAATCAAATTGCCTAGTTTTGACTACAGCACTCGATAAGTGCCTTGGAAATGACTGAAAGAATGAAAAGTAAATCTTTTATGTCAACAAGTACTTTTTCAATAAAATCTTATTTAATATAAATTCATAACATGTCTATGCATTTGAAGTTGCTCTTTCTTTGAAGTATTTTTGAAGAAATTTCGGCTGAGTATTTTTCGAGAACTTTATGATTTAAATATTTTTAATCATTCAAATGCCAATCTCATAAATCAAATTGCCAAGTTTTGACTACAGTACTCGATAAGTGCCTTGGAAATGACTGAAAAAATGAAAAGTAAATCTTTTATGTCAACAAGTACTTTTTCAATAAAATCTTATTTAATATAAATTCATAACAAGTCTATGCATTTGAAGTTGCTCTTTCTTTGTAGTATTTTTGAAGAAATTTCGGCTGAATACTTTTCGAGAACTTTATGATTTAAATATTTTTAATCATTCAAATGCCAATCTCATAAATCAAATTGCCAAGTTTTGACTACAGCACTCGATAAGTGGCTTGGAAATGACTGAAAAAATGAAAAGTAAATCTTTTATGTCAACAAGTACTTTTTCAATAAAATCTTATTTAATATAAATTCATAACAAGTCTATGCATTTGAAGTTGCTCTTTCTTTGTAATATTTTTGAAGAAATTTCGGCTGAGTACATTTCGAGAACTTTATGATTTAAATATTTTTAATCATTCAAATGCCAATCTCATAAATCAAATTGCCAAGTTTTGACTACAGTACTCGATAAGTGCCTTGGAAATGACTGAAAAAATGAAAAGTAAATCTTTTATGTCAACAAGTACTTTTTCAATAAAATCTTATTTAATATAAATTCATAACAAGTCTATGCATTTGAAGTTGCTCTTTCTTTGTAGTATTTTTGAAGAAATTTCGGCTGAATACTTTTCGAGAACTTTATGATTTAAATATTTTTAATCATTCAAATGCCAATCTCATAAATCAAATTGCCAAGTTTTGACTACAGCACTCGATAAGTGGCTTGGAAATGACTGAAAAAATGAAAAGTAAATCTTTTTGTCAACAAGTACTTTTTCAATAAAATCTTATTTAATATAAATTCATAACAAGTCTATGCATTTGAAGTTGCTCTTTCTTTGAAATATTTTTGAAGAAATTTCGGCTGAGTACTTTTCGAGAACTTTATGATTTAAATATTATTAATCATTCAATGCCAATCTCATAAATCAAATTGCCAAGTTTTGACTACAGCACTCGATAAGTGCCTTGGAAATGACTGAAAAAATGAAAAGTAAATCTTATTATGTAAACAAGTGCTTTTTCAATAAAATCTTATTTAATATAAATTTATAACAAGTCTCTGCATTTGAAGTTGCTCTTTCTTTGTAGTATTTTTGAAGAAATTTCGGCTGAGTACTTTTCGAGAACTTTATGATTTAAATAATTTTAATCATTCAAATGCCAATCTCATAAATCAAATTGCCAAGTTTTAACTACAGCAATCGATAAGCGCCTTGGAAATGACTGAAAAAAAGAAAAGTAAATCTTTTATGTCAACAAGTACTTTTTCTATAAAATCTTATTTAATATAAATTTATAACAAGTCTATGCATTTGAAGTTGCTCTTTCTTTGTAGTATTTTTGAAGAAATTTCGGCAGAGTACTTTTCGAGAACTTTATGATTTAAATATTTTTAATCATTCAAATGCCAATCTCATAAATAAAATTGCCAAGTTTTGACTACAGCACTCGATAAGTGCCTTGGAAATGACTAAAAAAATGAAATGTTAATCTTTTATGTAAACAAGTGCTTTTTCAATAAAATCTTATTTAATATAAATTTATAACAAGTCTCTGCATTTGAAGTAGCTCTTTCTTTGTAGTATTTTTGAAGAAATTTCGGCTGAGAACTTTTCGAGAACTTTATGATTTAAATATTTTTATATTCATTTTCTTTTTTCAATTTTAAATCATTTACTAAGAATACTTTAATATACTTTTTTTTAAAAAAAATCATTCGACAATCATAAAGTTTTTTCGCTTATTTTATGCTATTTCTTTTTCTATACTCTATTTCAGATTTATTATAATTTAAATTTCTATTTAAAATGTTTTTTTATGTTTGAGTCACCTTACTCTATTTTTATATTCGAATATTTTTCATTCACATAAATTCAAAAAGAATTTTTTTTTAATATTTTATTTCTTATAAAAACAATAAACTTTTATTTATCTTGATTTGTAAATTCCTGTTTTGATAATTTTTAAAATCTGAAAGTATCATCTATTTGTTTAATATTGTAAAACCGTCTTTTTACTTTCTTGAAATCTTTTAATTGTGATCATATATAAATATACTCTTATTCTCTTTATTTCCGCTTTTTTAATTGATAAATTTGATTAATTGATCAATTCTTTAATATTCTTATATATGTATAAGTATTCGAGGTATGGTGACTAGGCGGTCAAGAAGTAGAGAATTCCGAAATACTAATATACTCTCCAACTCAGCCTCCTCGTTAACCATAATGTCTATCCATATAATCCAATATGAACCTGCTAGAAAATTTCACTTAGTGGCATGTGTGGTGTAAAACGGTGGCAGGTGTGGTGTCAAACGCTTACCGGTTCAAACACTAATGGGAAAAATAATCTTTGTCCTTTCTTTCTGTGCAGTAGCTTCAGCACCCTATAAAGTGTGAAATAAAATCCTTATCGTTGGCTTTTATTGTTTTC
>ARYC01003811.1:0-26787 GCA_000711775.1 Oxytricha trifallax
ATTTCAGATTTATTTTCGATTTTTCTCTCTAATGTAATTAGCTACTGATTTGAATATAGGAGAAGAAATGTTCTTTATGAGATAATATGCTTAAGATTTGATTTGAGTTTTTCATCATCTAGTTTGCCAAACGAGAAAAATCGATTTCAATATTTTTAAACATTTTCAAAAAATTTTGACCTTATTTTCAATTTATATCTGTATCCTAAAGGAATTTGTATTGGAATATATGCACAATTCGATAGCTTAGGGTATGGGCTACAACTTCTACCCTAATCATCTTCCATGAATCTCACACTGAAGGAAGTTATTGGGGAAAAGTAAAAAATCGATGCTCTGACTTTCGACTTCAATAACTCTCTAACCTAATGTCTATAAATTTTCATATAAATATTCTACTTAGCTAATAGAATTGTCTATCAAAACATAATTCTAAATTTTTCAATATCTCTTCACCCAAGAGAGAAAACCCCGAAATCCTCTTTTTCGAACCCCCTCATAATAAAAAAGTTGTACTGTGATGGAAAAAGAAGTATATCTTCGTTCAGAGTGATAGATAAGAGATGAGATCTAAGTTCTAACTTTGGAATGGTGTCCAGAGTATGTGTCCGGAATTTGTGTCCATTTGGAAATGTGTCCATTTGACTAGAGGTGATGTTTGTTACAATGTAACAAACATCAAAATTTGGTCGAGTACCTGCAAAGAAATGAAATTATCTCGGGCAGCGATTTTTTTCATGACTTGACTCTAGAAAGAATAATGTAAATCAAAACATAAGCTAAATGTTCCATCCTACTCATAATTCATGAAAAAAATCACTCAGAGAGATATTTCAATTTTAGTGAAGTAAAAAAAATTCATACGAATTCGTGTATTTTAACGATAAAAATGAGTATGAAACTCCTGATGAAAGACTCAAAGAAGATAAAATGTAGACCTTGATTAAATGCACAAAAAACTTATTTAGACCAAGTCCTCAAGTAATTTGGTTGAAGAGATAAGAAAGGAAGAAGTTTGCGGCAGAGAAATATTTAAAATCGATTTATCTCGATGGGTAAAATTTTTTGTGAATACAACAAGAATGAAAGTTAGTCGTTAAATTTTTCTCTACATCTTACACTTTTAAAATTTTTCATAGCTATTTTGTATAGAGAGATATTAATTTATCAGGAGTTAAAAATTTTAAAAGTTAAATTTAAAAGGTCTACAGTTAAGATATGATAAATCTAATATGATTTATCGATGAGTCAAATTATTGGCTGTTAAAATATATCAAATTCAAATCAATATCAGTTAAAACGATACTATAAAATCAAAAAATACTAAAATTCCATATTTAATTTTATTTTTAATTTTATTTTTGTAATTTCCCATTTTAAATCTATTTTGATAATAATATAATATAATTTAATTAAATTAAATTAATTTGAATTCAAATAATTTTATTTATACCAATATCAAGATAATCAAATAAAAAATGTAATAATTGAATAATATTAAAATAAATAATAAATTTAGCATATATTAGGCAGATATAATTAATATAAAATGTTATTTAATATTTTATTTTAATTAATATTAACTGATTCTTATATTAAACTTTTATCAATTTTTTACATGCTAAAAATTTAATATATAAAATTTGTGAGAATTAATAACTAATTATTATCTTTTTTAAGATATTTTTATAATTATGTAGTTATACTGAATTAAAAGAGAATATAATTAAAAATTTAGTAAAAATATTGATAATTATTGATAAAAAACTTGCTTATTAATTTTATTTTTAGTATTGAAATGCAAGCAGTATACATATTATATTTTTGAGTATTTAATTAAATTAATCATTATTGAACCTAGAAGTATGCCTACGAAATTTAAACTTCAATTTTTAACAATGATATATTTAATTAATAAATTTATTCAAAATAATTTAAATATACACATTAATGTTTTTAAATTTATTGTTTTATAAATTTTTAAATTATTCATGCATTTTTTAAGATTATATGTAAAAAATATAACTATATTTAAAAAATAAACGACTATATCAATAAAAAAATAAATCATTTTTATTATAATTTTGGGTATGAATGTAGCAAACGACACAATTTCTAAGCTTCAAGAGAAAATTGGGATTATTTTTATTTTCCCTATAAAATTTACAATTTTAAAATTATTATTTGATAATGATATATTTTTATATTTATTATTATTTGTTTAAGTTTTATATTTCCCTTAAATTCTACACTCACAATTAAAACCCTAATTTCATTTCTCAATATTTCGAAAATTATTGAAATAAATTTTGTTAAATTGTATAATTTTATATTTCATATCAGATTTTCTAAATATATCATTAAATTCATAATTAAACTTTCTATTTATTCAATTAAATAGATTTTAAATGCTCGAGAGTTATTGTAAAAATTTAAATTTATGATATTCTCAAAATTAAATATTTTTACTCAAAATTTATTAAAAATCTATATTTAAAATAGAAGGGAATATAGTCTTTAGGTCCAGTGAAGTTTAAAAGTTAAATCTAAGCTTTATTAGAGAAATTTATAATTTTATTATTTAAATACAAATGCATATAATAGATAACATTTTTATTGATTTAACATCTACTGAAAGAAATATTTAAATTATTACATCAGTTTAAGTTGTTAATTGTAATTAAAGATTAATATTTACACAATTTTCTAAAATAAAAAATTTTTCATTATTTGTTTAATTTTGACTAATTGATATTTGCAACTATAACTAATGAAGCTATAGGCCTAGCAAGCTTGAACAGAAAAAAGTAAATTATTGCCTGCCAATTTCCATTGTTTTTATAAAGCAAAGATTAAGGAAAAATGACACTATAGAGATTTTAAGCAAATACTAGAGCTGCCAGAATTGAAAAGATCAAATACTGAGATTTAAATTGATTTACCAGAGTATCAGAAAAATAAAATTTAAATCCCATTAAATATATATAATCAAATTATTTAATGTTTTATATGATCAATAATGACATGGTCAAAACTTTTAAATAACTCTACGAATAAAATAAATTAAAAAGTTATTATAGTAATATAATTCAAAATAAGAAAATATCATTTTTTACTTTTAATTGTTAGCTTTAATCCAAGCTATCATACCCTTGTGTAAGTATTTGATTATTGTTAAATATAAAGATTTATCCTAATAAAGTAGTTATAAGAATCTGGGGTTTTATTCTTCATTTAATTTTAAACAAAAACCTTTAAGTATTTTATAAATAGTAACGTTTTTGTTGTATAAATGAGAAAAAATGATAATAAATTAATATAACAATATTCATTTCGGTAATATTTGGAAATTCATAGTCCACAATAAGTAGTCTATGAGAGTTCTGATTAGATTTGTTGAATTAATTTTCATCGTTTATCTCAGTTGAATTTTCAACCTCAGTATTATTTGTAAAACCCAATTCTTACAATTTTTTCATTTCTGTCCTTAATATTTAAAAATTTGTAATTAAAATTTATTACAACAGTATTGCTGAAGATATTTAGTTAAAATTTTAAATAATTTAATCTATCATAAACAAGGGTTAATTCCAAAATTGGGGGTATATAAGAAACTTGCGTAGTATTACCAGTTAAGTTAAAGTACTAGTTGTAGAGGGTCTCTTCCGCTGCTAAGTAATCCTTTATTTTAGTTTCATCGAAGTCAGATCTCAACAGAAATCCCGTTATACAAACTGATAAGAAAATAAGGGTCGGTATTAGCTAAATCACTCGTGCTTTTACATGAGAGATCTTAAAGTATTTTATGCAATGAAATTTAATCATTAATTATTATAAAATTACCCAAAAAAATTCTAAAACATCAATACTTCTTACTCTCGACTGTTTCTTCTGACACTTTTTTAACATCATTCTCTATTTCATTTGTACTAAAGAAATCAAAGAAATATTCTAAACCGCAAATCACTATAGAGGAGGCAATGAAAATATGATAGTTATTTAGGTCATTTTGCTGAAGTTCCTATGAATTTTAATTAGCAATATTTCCCCCGGCTATGAAAACTCCAGAAATACCAAGTAATATTGCTAAGATATAAAATTTAATATATAAAGATTAGATTATTTAGTTCATTTCATGTATAAATGTCGCTAATATATAATTTAAGAAAATTAGTTGTAAATTTATAATAAAGCATAATTAAACTTAGTTATATTATATTTTTAGTATGTTTACAAACTTATCTTTCTTATCAACAGCTAGTTACAAATGGTCATATTAATGCTGAGTTTCGCCACTTTATAAGGCTTAATTTCGTAAAATTTTAACGATAATTTCCATGTTAGATAGTATGTTTTCTTTACAGAAAGTAGTATAGAAGTTTAAATAAATTTATATTTAATCACAAATTTTAATTTCTCTCAGCTAAATATTTATTAGCTTGTTGTTAAAATAAGATAGAGTCAATATTTATTATTAACAAATTAAATTAATAGAAAGTTATTAATATTAGTGTAATAAGATTAATATGCAAATTTAATTAATTATAGCATTATTTTTATAATTGTGCTTGTTTTTGACTCATAATATAAAAGTATTAAATTATCTAAACTTTAATTTGGCTTTACAGTTTATAGAATCAAAGTGAGATACTAATTAAATGCCTTAAATTAAACTAAATTTCACTCATAAGTGAAATGCTAATAATCTGTTCCACGATCCCAAGTTCTTCTAATTTTATATTTGATTATCTTTTTTAGTTTCTTTAAAAAATAATATATTTACCTAAAGCTGCTATGACTGAAAATCTTTTTAACTATTTTTAATTTAATTTAGTTTTCTTAATAGATTATTTTATTACAATATTTGTATTATTTTGTTTATCATTTAAAATTACTTTGTAACTTTGAAAAATTACATTATTCTATAAAATTTAAAATAATTTATTTTTATATTTTTCTTCTGAAATTGTTTTCTCTTGAAGTATTGATTTTATCTAAGGCATATGAGTTTTAGATATTATAAATAATATGTGAAGAATGTGAATGAAATATACTTTAATTTCATTCTGAAATGGAATAATTTATTTAAAACATGAAAATTAAGAAATTTGATATTGAAAATCAAAGATATTATTAAAATGCTAGGTGGTACCAACCACTTAGGACTTTCTAATAGAGCTTTCTACTACACTAAGGCCTCTCGAGAGCAGGTAGGTGGCTGCTGGCGCAACTCATGAGGGACCAGTCGGTGTGGTTCAATCCGTCAGTGTACACTCTTCGAGTGAGCTGGATCCTAGGAATTCCCTGAATTAGATGAGTCTACTGGCTTGATTTCAGTATCCTAGGTAATAGGAGCAGGGTGAAGGTACGCTCTGTCTTCGAAAGTGAGAAGACGAAAACGATTGAAGCCAACGATAAGGATTTTTCTCCCACACCGGGTTATGGCGCTGAAGCTACCACAGCGAAAGGATAAGGATTACGTTTCCCAGCAGCGGTGGGACCGGTAAGCGTTTTTCTCCAACTTCTGTACTCTAGTTGAATTCTACGAGCTCTGTCCCCGGGTTATAACCGGTTGACATCTTGATTTTAGGAGGAGACTAGGTAATAGCGAGATTATTTATTTCGGAGTTTTCTACTTCACGACTGCCGCGTCAGCTCATCTCAGATACGTCTACATCACGACTAAGATTGATGGTTTGATTTTAATATTAAACAGAGATATGTTAAATTTATTTGATTTTAAATCATTTACTACTAAAATCAAAGATCTATAAAAATAAATACTAATTAAAAGGGCATGCTTATTTATACTGAGATATTACTCAAAATAATTATAAAATATTAGAATTAAGCTATATTTGTTATTTTTACAAATTTCTGGGCATTTAATGTGCATAAATCAAAGTGATTTTTTAAGATAATTAAATTCAGGTAAAAAGTACACAGTGCTTGCTATTTTTTAAAATAAGTCTTTTTAACATTAATTGAATATATTCCTAATAATCCAGTTAAAAAATTTATTTTAATGAAAATATATATATTTCAAAACAAATCTAAATATAAAATATTCAATTTTAAGAATCTATTTGACTTAAAAGTTTAATATATTATGTTCACACTTTCATTATTATCAAGTTAAATGTTAAATTTAAATAATATATAGTAATAATCTATCTTATTAACTCACAATATTTATCTTTCTAAGTAATATCAAATATATGAAAATGAAACATATTATTTTCATAATCGTAAATTGATTGAAAATTAATTCAAGATTTCTACAATTTAAATCAAATTAATTCAATAGGCAGTAATACAATTTTAAAATGGAATATGACAGTCATTTAAACAAGGGAATAGGACGAGAACCTGAACCAGAGGAAATAAGTGATATTCAAATTGAAATTAACATCAATAATGATATTGGCTACAATATAAATTAAGAATAAGACTACGACATCTAAGTGAAGAAAAGAAACGGCTTTGAGGAGATTATAGAAGAACCAACGAAAGGTTTTCAGAACTTAGATGAAAAACTTTAAGATGATAAGATTGATTTTTATTAGGCGTTAAAGTAAGCGAGAGGATAGAGTAAGTTCAAAAAATAAAAATAAGATTATGCTCAAATTTGAGATATTTAGATCATTCATTTCATTAACTTAATTCAAACTTATAAACCCTAAGATGTATAATGAACAAAATCTTATTGTAGACCGATATTTCGAGCTGTACTGTTCTATTTTTATGATCTGGAACTATTGCACAGGAGACTACCTGGTGTATAACCTAGCTTATCTAGAACTACAGCCAGTATTTGAGTGTTTATCTAGTGAAACTGGAGATTATGCTCAATGCACAGCTAAGGATTACTGTAGAGAAGATACAGTGAGTAGAATTAACTATGATCATGAGACAAGCCTTAAGAACTGGCAGACGGATTTAAATCTAGCATGTATGTTCAAATTTAAAATTCCAATTTCTTATTAATAATCTGAACTTTATAGGTGAGAGCTCTTCTACTATTGCGATGCTTGGGTCAGCTTACTTCATAGGATATTCTTTAGCTTGCTTAATTATGCCAAGATTGGCAGATATCTATGGAAGAAAAATCTTTTATCTATCGTCTTCAGCCCTCCAGCTATTTCTCTATTTAGGCATAATGCTATCAAGGTCTGCTGAGCTGACCACAGCCCTTATTGTATTCTTTGGTATCTGCGGAGTGGGTAGATCAGCCATTGGCTACTTATACCTGCTTGAAATGATCCCAGCTGAATGGAAAAACATAGTAGGCACCCTAACACATGTAGCTAACTCCTTCACATTCATAATCAGCGCAGTTTACTTTTGGAAACTTTCCAAAGATTGGGAATGGTTTATACTCTTCGCTTTAATTTCAAATGCTATTACTGTGGTCGCTGTTTCTAGAATACCCGAATCGCCTAAATTTACCTATAGTACAAAGTAATACGACAAAACAAGAGAAATTTTAAACTATATTGCGATTTTTAACAGATCAGGGGAATACTTCAATCAAAATTTTACTAGTGAGAAAGTTATAAAGCCAGTTGATAGATTGAATTAAGATATAGGAGGAGAAACTATAAGCTAAACTTATTCAATAGAGTAGTAGGAAAATTATGAGAAAAAATCCAAAGAAGGTTCACTTATAAATTTAGTGAAGAATAAAAAGATGTTGAGAAATTTGATAATTATGACCACACTTTTAGTGGCCAGTCAATTCAACTATTTCTTGATTTGTTTCAATATTAAGTACATGCCTGGAGTTATTTTCATGAATCAAATAATTGCGGCGAGCTGTGAGATTGCTTTCTTATTTATTTCTAGTCCATTTATTAAGTTTCTTGGGTTAAGAAGGTCATTAGTTATTGGATTTTCTATGAGTCTAATAGGATCTGTGCCTTTAATGTTTGAAATTTAAAACTAAAATGCAGCTACTGTAATCTTATTAATTTAATTTCTCAATGAATATCCTATTAATTGAAGAAGCATTTCTAATTGAATGATCTTACTTGCAAGAGTAGGAATGATATTTATGATGAACGTGACATATCTCGCATTCTCAACTCTCTTCCCACCCATTTTCGCCCAAACCACATTTGGCTTTGCGAAATTAATTGCTCGAATAATCACAATTCTAGCCCCTTTAATTGCAGAACTTGAAGCACCTTCTCCTATGATAGTTTTCACTATTTTCTCTATTCTTGGTGCAATATTTTCTATGTTTATTATTCAAACTAATCAATATGAGGAGCAAGGGGTTGGTGTAAATTAATCTATGAATGCCAATATTTCACAGGCTATTTAACAATAAGAGGTTAATAATGGACATAAGATAGAGTAAATTAATAATTTTGATAATTGAACCACAAAAACTTCTAACATTAGTCTAAAAGCAATAATAGAAAAATTATCAAAAAATATTTTGAATAACTATAACTAATAATTTCATTAAAAATTTGAGAATAACATATTTTTTAAGGTTAAATTATAAAAATGATTTAACTATTATGAGTCTTCTTTTTCTAAAATATGATGAAGAAAATAAGAAAAATCTCTAGATCTTTAAATTAATTAATTCAAATGCCATAGTTTCATGATTAAGAAATATATTTTTTACTAATTAATATATATATATATTATAAGGATTATTTCTATTTATAAAGAATAAATTAATTCAGGTATTATAATAAAATTATGAATAGTTAAAAATTAACAAAACTTCAATATAATATTTTGAATTTTAATTCTAAATTTTATATGTTTAAATCCTCATGCTTTCAAGCATAATATCGAAGATGATATTGGCTTTCATGAACAAATTGATGTTCACAAATAAATTAATTATGACAGCTCTAGCAATGGTAGTGCAAGAGTACTCGAGGATTATCAATAAGATAACTATAGCAATTTTTAAAATGAAATATCTGGGGGAATCTGAAGAAAAAATAAAAAATATAGGATGAAATCAAACTCATAAAATTTATATAATTAGGAACAATAGATTAGTCGAAGAAAGAATGTAACAAATTTATAATTATCCATCGAATATATAACACCTACCTATTATTTCGTTAAAAACACTTTATTGCCTATTTTATTCATTTTATTTATAGATTGTGCATAAAATAGAGTGAGTATATTACAAGGATTATATTCTAAAATTCTTCCTATCATTCATTTATTAAGGTGAATTTTTTGTAAGTATTTAAATAATTATTACTTAATTTTAAAATATAAAAATGGGTTGTTGCGTTTAGCGTTCAAAATTCGACGATTCAGAGTAGGACCAAATGTTTAAAACTGCGAATCTGCTGCCCACCTACGAGAATATAGAGAAAATTTATGATGAATTGGAGCTGCCTCTAATCTCAGAGGAGGAATTGCCCAATAAAAAAGAGCGACTAATATTTATGATTGTAAATTTGCTGAGGGTCAAGCCGCAAATATTCATGCATTAGATCAATATGTTCAAGGTTAAGTGTGATATGCGCTAGAAACCCAAAAATTTGGTATTTAAAACTAGAAAATATATTTTATGTATAAAGATTGATAAATTTAGATTGGGAAAAACTATTCTCATATTAAGGATACCAGACTCTAATTGTTAAAATTGAGAATTATGAAACTTTTAATTTTGAATAATTATTTAAATTTTGTATTCTTGGCTGAAGATGTGGAGCAAGCAATTGAATTATTATCAAACACTGCATGTACTCTACCTCTGGAATTAAATAGTGAGTTATGTGCATATGCCAGATCAGATAAAGCTGTACCTGATAGTATATCAAATATTTGTCAATTATTATTATTTATCCCTAATATTCTTGATGAGGATTAAAATATTTTATATAGTAATAAAGATAATGAAAGCAGGAAAATAGCCAAATAAGAGAAATTAGCCAAAATGATTAAAGTATAGAGGCCTGATTCAAGTATACTCATGGGCAGCAGTAATACATCAATAATGATAGAATAGCAAATTTATGAAGACAGTGATGCTATATAACAGTAATAAAACAGCACATTGCTAGATGGGATTGATTAGATTAAATATATAAACACATTATTGTGGGTGTCATAAATCCCTTTTTTATAAAAGTCTTATTATGATTAAGAGTATCAAAATTTGCAGTGAAATGATTATTTATTTAATAATTAGCCAATGAATGTGGATGTCTAAGAAGATGAAAAAATTGTAATAAAAGACCTAGACGATAAAAGTGTGATAGAGAGCAGTACAACAGCCAACTCCTAAAGCTTGCAAGAAATCAATAAAAACGATAAATCTCTCCTCAATACAAATATTCCTAAAAATGGTGCTATAAGTTCCATTAATTTTTAGTCATAATTTATATAAGAACTTGTATATATATATATATAGTCAATTATTTAAGTTCAAGGAGGTTGTAGTTGTAAAGATAAAAATTTAAGGGATTAAAAGAAATGGTGATTGATTTTATTTGCAGAGAAGACTTAGTTATCACTACTCTTAAGGAATTCTTTGAAATATTTATATCAAGCATCAAGAAAGACATAATAATATATATTTAGAGAAAAAAAACGAATAATTCTTATTTATAAGTTAAAAATCACAAACTTATTAAGATAATATTAGTGTATATTTATATAATAAAAGACCAAGTATTTCATTCAGAATTATTAAGCAGCAATTATAGACACATAGGCTTATCAATGCAGTTCAATGGATACTCTTCAACTGCCACATTACGCATATTTCTTGCAAAATCGGCTAAAATTTATTGAAACTTGCATGCATAATATTTCACTGTTTTAATACAATAAATTAACTTAGTTTGATTTATAATTATTCTAACAATACTAGATAAACATATTTTATAGAAATACTTAAGCGTGGATTAATTTTAATCACTTATAAATTCTAAAAAAACGCAAACTTACCCCAATTATAAAAAATTGATAATAGATCACATTAACAATTTCTATGATCATTATCAATAAATGAAAGCTGCAACTAAGATGCGAAATATATTCAGAAACACCTCATCGCAAGTAATCTAGTAAAGTGGTTAAGCACACTTGAAGGATAATTTATTCATGAGAAATTGCACTAACTTAGATGTACAGACTTTTAATTTCGATTCCTTCCCCAGATTATTCTGAATAAAAATAATTATACTCAAAATTATAATTAATAAGGAAATTGTCTGTTAATTATTTTTTACCTATACTAAATCCAAAATCTAAAATCATCGATTTAAAAAATATTACAGAATAAGATATACAAAGGGAGCAGGAAATCGCTTAATCTCAAATAAATCAGTATAGTGAAAAATTACAGGAAGTATTCAAAAATTCACCACTATTTAAGCAACTAAGTGGTGGAAATATTAATGATTAGAGTGAAAAGACATTGGGAAGTGGAATGAATTAGAGTTTAAAATAAAAAAGCAATATTACTGAGGGGAGCATGGATTCAAGGGATGATAAAATTACTCATGATTAAATTTAAAGAGAGATTCAAACTTTACAGACTCTTGAAGATAAGATTAGCTTTGTTTGTATTTTTTAAATATTATATTATTAAGTTATTAAGGAGTTTCATTTTAGGGGATTTGAAAAAATTCTGAATAAAATTAAAAGCATTATTTTAAGTTTTAATTTCAATTAATTAATTAGCTCATTACAGAAACAAATATAGTAACTCGAAGAAATTAAAACTTAAAAATCCATGCAGAGCTAGTTGTCCCATAAAATAACCCAAAACTCATAACAATCTTAATATAAATAAAATCTCGCTCCTTAACAAAACTTTGCAGGTTCTTAGAATCTCTAACCCCAAAGCTCATTTGTCTCTTCTAACCAAAACATGCAAATTATGCCATTATTTAGTAATTGAGTAGGAGCGATTAATAGTGTGTAAAGACTAAGAGAAGGCTCTTTCTCATCAAATACTATGCCTAGAATGCATAGTCATGCAACTTTCACTACATAAGGAGGTGCATAATTTAATTTTAATATACAGTGATTTGAAATATCATCTAACCAATATTCTAAAAATTATTTTTGGTATTCATTAAGAAGGTGAATCCCCGAATTTCGGTCCTAAGACAAACTCGGATGGAACATACAGTCAGAATAATTAATACCAAACAGCAGTCAAATAAAAAGTTGATGTACTGATTGAAAAACTTTTTAACAAAAATAAATCACTATTACCATCAATAACTTAAGATTAAAATTTGAGAAGCAATATACTTTCAAAAGCTAAAAAAGAGTAATTCAAATACAAATTTGAGCATAATTATTATTTATTTTTCTAAAGCTAAAGCATATAACCTCATGAATCAACTCAGATATTGAAATTATTTTTTAGAGATAAATCAATCTAATTTAAATTTCAATAAATTTCTAGAAAATATGCACATTTTAATTTTTATTCAGGCCAGGTTAGCAACAATATCCACACTAAAATTCTCTACCCACAAGTAATAAAATTTAACATTAACAATTTTAAGGCATTTCCTCTAAAAACTCCTCTCCAAAGAGTAGACATAGATAAATATCAATCTCCTCGAATTAAAACTTTTCAAATACACACAACATGAATTAGCAACAATAGTCTCTCAATACAAATAGATTGAATAATGCCATTAATTTTTTAGCTAAACCCCCTTCCTCAGCTTAATTTATGAAATAAGCAAATAATAGTTCGGTTAATAGATTTAGTGGGTAGGCTATGAACTCTGATACTTACCATGCACATAGCAAGAACTTAAAATAATACTTATAAGCCTATATGTTTAAAAACATTATTTATGAATTGAAAATTGCAAAATTTAATTAATTTGGAACTTAATGATGCAAAATTTGTACAATAAAAACTACCTAAATGCATTTAATAATAAAGCATAGAATTCAGCAATTAATGGTCGTAGTAATCGCTAAAATTCAGCTTTATTTCGTAGGGAAAAATTGAGTTAACTACTAACTCTTGGTAAAAAGAAAATTAGTGAAAAATTCAGCAATTACAATTAAGTATATTAATAGTAATGAATATACCTTAGCAGTTAAGACATTTTTCAAAATTAGTCATTTATACTTATATTTATTAAATTAAGGAGATGCAAATCGTCATGGGAGATTTCTATCAAGATAAAATGCAAAAGAGATTAACATAGTAAATAAAAACAGTAGATCCCTTTAAATTGGGAATTCCATGTCAAGCACTGTATATCACTAAATTATAAATTTATAAATCTTTCCCTTATTTAAGAAACTGAAAATATTTATATTAATCTATAGATAGGCGATGAAGAGGAATATTGCACGGATGATTCTAATTCATTCTTGGAAGATTAATCTCCTAATTAAAGAGATAAACCTTAAATCAAACAATAAATGCTAATATATTTCCCTAATATTCATATTTATATGTTATTCATTTGCAATGTGATAATGTAATTAAATTGAAAACCAAACTTATTTTCTATTTATTACATATAACTTTGAATATGCACCATTGTTTACTGAGTTAAAGTTATCTGAATAATTGAGTATAAAAGCAAAGAGTCCAGATCTATAAGAGAACAAAAGAGTGCTTTAAAGTTTCCGCCGCTTTGAAAAAGACTACAGCAATACTTCGTCCCCTTTAAACTTGTTATAATATTTTCAACTTTTATTCTGTTTTTTATCCGGAGTATCAATGAAAAATAATATTGAAAATCTTGTAAATATTTATATAATTGCAGGTCATTAATCGAGCAAATTTGAAATAAAAAAGCAATAATTAGTAATAGTTGATAACAGATTTTAAATAAAATAGAATGTAAGAGTTACTAAGCAAAAAAAGTGTTAATTCACCATCTGTAAATGGCAACAATTCTAGTCAAACTTATAAAGGAAGACAATAAGTTTTTTTCAATCCTAACTCATAGTTAAATAATTGAATAATATGCAAAATTTTATGCATTTTCATTAAGAAACATTGAGAATTTATATCATATAAATATATTCACAGCTGGCTCTTGGAAAATAATAAAGTCAAAACTCGATAGGATCCTCCCTATCAGGAATAAGTCCAATTATAAATTAAACTATGCTTAACAGTAACAAAATAGAGCCCTTTTAAATTGAAAAATAGTAGTAAACCCAGAGCCCTCCCAGATAAATTGAAAGTGACATGGCAAAGATAATGCTCGAGAATCTACATAAACAAAATAATTACAATTTAAATTCTTAGAAGTTAAAACACTAATCTACTCTCTCATAATTTGCTCACTAAAATAATCACATAAAGTCCACTTCTAATCCATTAAAAATATTCGTTTTTAAGCCGTTTATCAATAAAATTTAATTACTCTAATTTATTTAGGTTTCCTATTTTGACTTAAATTTCCCCTCGAATTAAAACCTACCAGTGCTTATGTAATTATAATAGTTAGTATGAAATCCATTAATTAACAAAAGATAGAAAAATATCTCCTAAATCATCCCAGAGATGAAAGAAAGCATGGAAAATTCTAGAAGTTTAATAGCTCAATCACTAAAATTACCTGCCTTCAGTTAATCTAAAATTAATAGTGAGGATACCAATTAACTACCCAATAATAATAATAAATCTGATGAAATATTTTCATATTTTAAATTTAACTCTAGCATAAGAATTATTATTATTTTTAATAACGTGTAGTTGTCTCAAAGAGGTTAATCTAATATGACAAATAGCATTTTTTCTGATAAATATAAACTTAAAATTTAAGCATGCTAATAGAATTTGAAGTTTTAATTATGTATGTTTATATAATTAAATTTGTTTGATAAAGAAAAGTTGAAGAGTCAAAAACTTGAGAAAGTCAAGCGATTACTTGCATTTGCATAGAAACGTGCTTCTCAACACCAGTCAAATATGGAGATTATCAATGAAAATTCAGATAAATTTAGTGTGTAATAAAATGGACAACAATCTTAGCAAAGCATCTATAATAATAAATCTTTGAACAATCAGCAATAAATAGTATCTCCAAGATCTGCTCAAAATAAATCGAGTTTGTCAAAAAATGATTATATATTCAGGTCCCCAAATAATTAATAATCCAAATTATTTAATTGATTTTCTTCATTCTAATATTTAAAATCTTTGCAGAAAAAATTGTATTTTTTATGTGTGTTTTGGTTTTTGATTCAAATTAAAATTAAGATTTCAATAAAAATTAAACTATTATATTGTCAAAAGCATCAAATTAATTCAATAGTATGGGCTCATTAAACATCCAAGCTGCTATAAAAAAGTAGCTCTAACTTTCCTAATAATCTTCCCCTCCAAGAGGGATAATAAAACTTCAAAAAGCTGAGTAATACGAAAATGATGATTTTGTGGAGGCTTTTTAGAGCAATTAGAAAATACCTACTTATAATTATGGAAGTAATAATAATTTACTGCCACCAAAAGGTTAAAGTGTTAATACTATTGACAAAATAGATAAAAATAGGAAATTCCAGAAATACAAACACTATTTATAATTATTAAATATTTTAACTGCCACTTATTACTAATGATATTAATTTACTTTGATTAAATTTAATGATTTAAATATATATAATTGTGCAGAGTGTGTAAATATATAATTATTGAAACATAGGGCAGTGATTTGTCCAAAAATATTTATTATTTTTAATAACGGTCTTCTCCGATGTAGCAGTAAGAAATAGTGAGTTATGTAAAAGTGAGAATCTATCAGCAATACCATTGATATAAATGTCTCCAGTGATCATTTGAGATATAAACCTCCAGCCTAAGTATGACTTGGGGGCACTATTTGTATTGTGAATATGCTTGACATTGACGAATCTAGTGTATGAAGTGTGTTGGTTGGAACATGTAAGTGATGAGTTGAGGGCAGTGTTTGAGACCGGAGCCTGCAAGTACCAGTTCTCTGAGCTATCAACTGTAAGGCCAATCCTTTGTCTCTCGTTGTCAAGTCCAGCGATTTCATCAGTCACACCGCAGTATTGAGCAGCGTTATCGTATTAACCAGCTTCAAGGGTTAGATGCCATTCGGCGGCTTGTCATTCAGTGATTGATTCAATGAATGATCAGAGTGCTCTCCATTTATATATTTATTATATTATTAAAAATAATATAAATTTTTAAACAAATCACTGCCCTATGTATGTTTCAATAATTATATATTTGCACACTCTGCACAATTATATATATTTAAATGAATTAATTTAATCAAAGTAAAGTTAAAATCATTAGTAATAAGTGGCAGTTAATATAATTAAAAATTATAAATTGTATTTGTATTTCTGGAATTTCCTATTTTTATCTATTTTATCAATAATAGATAAAATTTACAAGCTTAGAGTTAAATAAATAATAATGGACAGATGCCATTATTTTTAATTAATGAAAATCATTGTGTTTTTAATTTAATATAATAGAAATTCTTTAATCTTTATAAAAATTTAAATGTCTAATAGATCAAATCTTCATAATTAAGAACAGCATGCTCATTCTCAAAAACTTCCTTACTAAATGTAGGATCACCTGAGAAATTAACAATAATTGTCAAATTAATAAACTAATGCTTATAACAATCGGCTAAATAGCGTTTCAAGCAATATGAATTAGTTTACTTCAATATCAACTGCTACTCTCGATGATTATGTCAATAAATTCCCACCCAGAGATCAAAATCCAAATAATTATATATAGATTTGTTTATATAGTCAACTTTATAACTATAATTTATCAAAATAACCTCACTATTCTTTACCCTTCTTTCCCCTTAAAGTTAAAATATTCTTGATTATAATTTCCGCATTATTAATATCCAAATGTGTGTTCCCTTGCACTACCAAAATTGAGGTGGCATGTTTGCATGAGCCATATGCCACGACTGACCTCCCAAACAACCTAGGATAGGGTTAACTGACGGTGTCGTAAGTCAAAAAGATGAAGTAAAAAACCCAAATTTATCTGCCTTGCTTAAACCCCATAATTAATTTCCATAAAGCTTTAAATAATAATAATGATATCCAAATAACTTAAGCGTAACTTTATAAAACAATAATAGCAATTCGAGTCGCCGAGCTTCTTCCAGAAGAGAGATATTTCAAGAATAGAAAGGTCTAAAAATAAATACAGAAATGGCTTAACAAATTACTAAATACGAGCTTTCAAGTCAACGAACTTGATCCAGCTTATATTATAACAAATTTTCATTAATAAGTATTTGTTTATATATATAGCTCAACTATAATAAGTAAGAAAATAAATTGGCATTATTCTAGTTAAAATTTAATTTCATTATTTCAACAATTTATTTAATTCTTAAGTGAAAAAACAAAATTAAACTTTAGAAGAATTAAAATGATTGAGTTAATAGCGAAAAGGTAACTCAAGTTTTAATAAAAAGTGGGGAAATTAATTAATTAGAGTCGAAAAATTTTTAATTTTATTTGAAAAAAATATAAATAAGCGTAAAAAAATGAAATTTTAAATCATTTCTACAAAAAAAATCTCTCTTTTATATATTAATTGAAATATAATAATTTTCATTTTATTTTCACCATTGACTAATAAAAATTGATTGAATAATTAAATATAAATAGATTATTAATTTAAGATGTTTGGTAATGAAGAGCACTATAGCTAGATACATTTTGTGAGATAGAAAAGGTATGCACTTTTTAATATAGTTAGTTTTGTTGATTGATATTATATTCGTAAATATTCCAAAATATTATAAAAAGGAAAAACTTATTGTCTTTATATGAATAAGAATTGAAATTATTTAATTGAGGCGTCATTAAATGATTGTAGACAGCTTATATAAATTAAAGATACTATAATGAGCAAATTAAATAAGCTGATATTATTATATGCTTATGATGAATTTATTTCACTTTTATCGTTTTTATATAATTTAGGATTGCGGGATCTCCAAATAAATTCAAGAAATACTTCAATTAATAATCTATGAATAGCCCTACTATTTAATTCAAGTCAAGTCTAAATAGTCTCTTATCAAGGAACTATCCCGAATAATTTCAGAAGACTGATGAAGTTCAATATGATTAATAGTTGGTCAAAGTTTTTTAATTTTTATGCTTTGATTTTTGTATATTAGTAAATAAAATAAATATAAATTGTGTAAAAAGCAGTTTAATCTTAGGGGATAGCTAACACCAATAATAATAGTAAAAATAATAGATCTCAATTTTCAAAGCCAATTCCAAATTCCAGTTAGACATACAGACCCACCATCTATTCGACACTGCCATATCAAGATAAGATTCAAACAAGAACAAGCTAAATTTATAAATTATTTTAATTAATTTAATTTTATGATAATTCTATATATATATATATATATATATATATATATATATATAAGATTTTCAATAATTAAATAGCAATAACGAAATAATAAGACATAATTAAAACAATAACAATTATAAGTATGAAACTAAAACTGCAAAGTTAGACAAATCAAATATATTTAATATTTTATATATAAATTATAATTTAAAAATTTAGCTTATATTAAAAAATGAAATATTTTCTATAATCATAGGAGTAGACAGGAATGAAACTGTAATAAAAAAACGGTTCATAAAGAAATAATCACACTCAATTAAAATTGTTTATAATTTTAAAAAAATGTTAATCTGGGAATAAGAGTTATTAAATAAAAAAAATTATTAATATATATAAACACAAGAAAAATATGCTTTATAAATAATTTATCTCAGTGCGATTAACGATATAACTATCCATATTTTTAAAATGTTTAGCCATTTTATTGAATTTATTCTTTTACTATTATATTTGCTGATCACAACTTTTCTAATAAAAATTTTTAAGAGTTTATTTTGAGTTATTTAGAATATATATATAAGAATTTTACTTTAACATTTATTATCATTAGAAATTATTCATGCTTCGGAACGCATATTTTAAATATATAGACCTAGTAAACTTCTAGAATGAATGTAGAGAATTGTCTTAAATAATACTGGAATTAAAAATTGTTATGTTATTTTGTCAATAGAATCAATGTAAAACTTTAGTAAAAAATTAGCTCCTAATTATATAGTGTACTATGTGACAAATATTATTCTGTAAAATAAATAAATTTATAATATCAAATAAATATATTTAAAAGCACTCAATCGACAACTGCCTTAACTACTTTTCAACCAATTTCCACTCTAAACAAAAGATATGATGACAAGTAAATATATTCATTAAAATTGAAGCAAATCTCCTAATATTTATGTTAAAAATGCCATAATATAATTTATTGATTATAATGACATGGACGATTAGGATGAAGAATACAGGCCGAAAGTATAAACTAAGACATCAAGTTTGAGCTAGTAACTCAATCAAGCATCGACTGAAGACTAAGCTATAACATCACTGCAGTTGCCCTAATCTAGCATCTCTAACTATTTCAGTAAGACTTTATTTGAAAGCACCTCTTTACCGCCTTCTATTTTAAAAATTTTATAACATTAATGGCTGTTTCAGACATTTTACCAAAGATTTTACATACACTTCAATAATGTATATTCATATTAAACTATTTTGAAAGATGGACTTTTAAGCCAAAACAACTATCAAAAATATTTCAAAATACAATGAGTATTTTTCATTTTAATCTGTCATCGAGTTTTATTTGATTGAAAAAATAATCAAAGTCAATAGAATAACATTGATACTAGCTGGAATAGGTTAAATAGCATGAATGGGGGTTTGTCAAGTTCATAAATTAAACCATTAGGACATAGTTTCAGTATAATTAGCGGTTTCCCAAAAGAAAATCCATCTCGGACTGGTCCCTTATCATCTGAATAATTTTATAAATTAATTCATTACCATAAAACCCATATTAATATAAAAAAGTTTAGTTAAATTTACTGAAGAGATAAACAAAAATAGCTTGATAGGAAGAGCTAATTAAAATTATCAATAAAATGATACATTTATGTATGGAAGCTAAAATAATGTTAAATAGGAAATCGAATAGGAGTCTATTATCTATTAAAGCATTTATTAGTTTATTTTATATTAACTTAAACATAAAAAAAATATAGTGAAATTAGAGATATGTTTTCCAGTTAAAGTCTGGCCAATATCTTGATAGGAAAAACTAGGTGTTAGCGATAGTGTTGGAATTTTTCTACTTCATGACTGCCAATTCACTCAGAAATGTCTACTTTACGACTAAGATTAATGGTTGAATTTTAATATTAAACAGTGATATGTTAAAATATAATTGATTTTAAATCATTAAACATAATTATATAGTAAAATTTACTAAAAGCAAGAAGTAATATTGTAGGAATACATTAGATTTGGATAATTAACAATTAATTAATAATATAATAAATTGAAATAGTGGCAGTTAACTTTCTGGAAACCTAGACAATATGGTACTTGTTCGATAAAGAATTCAAAATTAGCTGGAAATTACTATTGGCGGTACCCTTCTATCGCGTTCCTCGAACTAGTTAACTTGAGTTTAATTTTGGTATTAAAATCAACTAAACAAATCAGCCAAAATTAAAGTCGTGTTATCTCGCTCCAGGAATGCGATAGAGGGGTACCGCCAATAGTAGTTTCCAGCTAATTTTGAATTCCCTATCGAACAAGTACCATATTTTTAGGTTTCCAGAAAGTTAAATGCCGCTATTTCAATTTATTATATTATTAATTAATTATTAATTTCCCAAATATAATGTATTTGTACAATAATAGTATTAAATAAACAAAAATACTTTAAAAATTAAAATTAAAAAATATTAATATTATCAGTATAAATCTTAATTTTATTAACTTATTAATGTATTTATAATATCTTTTAAATTAAAAATGATTTAAAAACTTATTTTTATCAATAAATAAAGCCTTTTATTTCACAGATTAAATTTAATTTAATACAACGACGTTTTAATTTGTTGAATTATATTTATATCATACATTAAAAAATTAAAAATTTATCTTTGTTTTTTAATTTTAATAAAATAAATTAATATAACTCGTAAAAAATTTATATCAAATATAATTTCCTTAATTAATTTTAATTTCCTTATAATCAAAACCAAAATTGCATTATTTAATCAGATTTCAAAAGAATCAGGAATTAATCTAAATTAGCCCTTCAAATCAAAAATTAGCTGTCATAAATTCCTAAATTATAAATAAAAGGTAAGATTTTTATTGTGTTAAATAATTTATTCCTTTTAGTTCAACTACTCAAAGAATTATTCAGAAAAATGTGAAAAATGATTCATTAGAAAGCATTAACTCCTTAAATATTATTCTAACAAAATGTTTAATAACTGACTTATACATCAATAAATCTTTATCAGACTTTAGATTTAATATAATAAATACAATGATTTTATTTAACTCCAATGAACAAAAAATACAAAATTAGTCATTTGGGCTCGACAGCTTTGAAGAAAAGTGTAATTAGGGATCGTTTGACGAAGGTTCAAGAAATCGCGTTGCTATTGGAAACTCTTAAAAACAAAAAAATCTGACAAAAACTTCTGCAAATCATTTAATATTTATCTATGCTTCTTTTTGATTTAGCTTTGTATATCAATTAAACTTGATTAAAAAATTGATAAGAACTCATTAAGCTTTTACATTATAGTAAATACCTTAATAAAATTCTTCCCTATATGTTTTAAGTCCAAATTAATATCTTTATTTTTATCACAGGTAAACACTCTAAAATTCTAATAACTAAAGTCAACTTATTTAAAAGAAGGGTATAAGAAAGAGTAATCAAGATATTAATAATAAAAGTTGTGAAAATTTATTAGGAATTGCATAAGATAAAAGTTCTAATGTTTTAAAAAAATCTTTGTTTGGACTATCAAATCCCATAAATAGTAATTTATAGAGAGAGTAATTGAATTAGATAAATAGCAGTTAATATTAAAACACAATTGAAAGCCCAAATCTTAAAAACTTGACTATTATTGTAAAATTTTCATCATTCTTTATTATATAATTAATGCAAGGTTACAACTTCAAACATTATAATCTATATTCCACAATAATATAAAAGATAAAAACAATCATTTGTTGAAATTACTTGTTAAAAAATTGTCTCCAAAAAGTTATAGATACCCTTACAGAATAAGATAAAAATATGTATATGACAACATGAATTATTGCATTGATTTATTGGAGAGAGGTATCTAAGCTACTAAGTTTCATTATTCAAACAAAATGAGCAAAATTTGATAAGATATTTAATGAATTTCTTATTTTAATTTCAAATAATCAGATCTATTTTCATAAAAATTCAAAAAACTTCTTTGAAACAAGAGTTTTTTAAAATTTGTGTTGTGAAAATAAATCATGATTTTGATAAATTGATATGGTAGTACAATACAAGTAAAGGATTAGTATCTAAAAAGACAGAAGTAAACTTAAATACTATAAATGGGTTTGTATATGGAGCTTTCACTTGCACTTTCCAGCAGTACTAAGATGATATCTTAAAATGCATCTATCAATTAAATTTTTCTCCTATTTAGATTATAACACTTTGATATTCATATTCTTATCACAATCAATTTTGTTATCAAAAGAACAGATAGCTACTGAATCCTGCTGCAACTCCTATTTTTAATGGAAAGTAAGAGGATTTTTAGAAAACAGCTCATTTCATGAAATCTACAATGTCTCATTCCAAGTCAGAGCAAGTTTTAGGTGTTTCAACAAGAAGAACCAGTTTTTTTGGGAAAAGTAAACTCCCACCTCAAGAACCCTTTTACAGTTGGCAATGTGTCTCTCTTTTCAATAATAAACATTTGCTATTATTAGGGGTTATTTGAGTGTGAATATTTCATAACTAATTAGATCTAAAAATTCCCAAAAAGATTTACTTTTGAATATTTTCACAGATACTCGCACAATAGACTTTGTTTTCGAAAACGAGGATGAAATGTTTGCTTTTATTCAGTATATGCAAACAGTAGTCAACACTAACCAGTTAAGATTAATTCATAAATAAATTGAGTTAAGTATAAAAGATGCCTCATTAAGAGAAAGGTGAAGAAGCAGTATTTAGCTCAAAACACTGGAAATGAGTAAGTTGCAAAAATCAATCAAATTAAATTATAATAATTACTATTAAGAAAGTCATCCAAGTGTTAAAATGTTTTAAATATAGAATACTTTCGATTGATGAAGACAAAAATGAAAATTGCTTATGAAGCACTCTGTCATGGGCAGTTCATAAAGGATTACATAATTGTAAGGAAAAAATCAACATTCTTAACTTTTAAATTTTAGAACTCAATACTAAAGATTACAATGAAAAATATACAGCTCAAAGATGAAAAGACTCTTAATGACGAACAATTTTCATGGAAAAAGATTTTCTCAAACTAAGATAATTTTTATATACGTAAAATTTTCATTTGCATAAAAGCCCAATTATAATTCGGTGATATTGAATTTGATTTTAATTATTGAAAGATCTTATAAGTAATGACAATTCAGTTATGCTTGAATCTCCTCCTAGTGGATTAGGTTTTCTAGGACTTTTCCAATAAAAAATTCAATAAAATTTCAAAGAAAATCAGAAAACGTAATAATAATAGTAAAAATCAACAATAACTGATTTTCATATCTCCCCGATTCTTTAAAGCCAACAGGATGGAGATTTGACAATTACAAGTAATTTAAATGTGGGGATGTTTAATAGCAACATTTAAGCAAATGAATAAACTATAAAAATAAAATTATATAATTATTCCAGATTATCTCAATATAATATTTAAAACTTTGACTCATTCAAATCCCCAAAACCCCTTAATGAGGTTTATAAGTGCTTTGATTTGTAAGGAATTTGTTAGGGGTTGGGGTTATTAATAGGTTTTAATGTGAAATTTATAGTAAATGTATTTAATTTAATCACTCAAAATGCACTTTAGGATCATGTGGTAGAGGTCTGAAGTTTATCTTACTTAACCACAACTCTATCTGCTCTATTTATATGTCTGATCTTGAGTTTGGTTTTATTATTATTGATTCTGCCATTTGTTTCATTGATTGAGATACTCTTGTTCTGTCAATAAATTGCTTTATTCTTTGTTTAGCATCCTTCTCACACCTTGTAGAGTAGTAATCGTTGCGAGGCATATCGCACTCTATTATTATTGCTGCTAAAGCCCACACATCCCATTAAAAGTCACCATCTCTCCAGTCTTCTCTTTCTGGATAGTACCCTTGAGTTCCCATTACAGTTCCAAGCCTTGATACTTCCACTCTTTAGGCTCTATTGAAATCGATTATTGCTACTCTTACTGGTGAGAAGTTTATCATTATATTTTCTGGCTTCAAATCTCTGTGAACAAACCCTAACTTGTGAAGCTCTTTTATACCTTGTATGGTCTGAGTTGCTATTTATCCAAGCTACTTATGATTTCTTTGATCTGTAATGAAATCTCTTTGGGTCATTTCATAGAGTGGGAGTCTGAAAGCAACATGATCCTTGGCAAGGAGAACAGCATCTAACTTTATTAAGTAGCTACACTCTTTGAACTTTGCTTGAGTGAGTACTTGATACTCATTTGTAAACTCCATCTAGTATTTATCATCACTTAAGAGATAGTTGAAGGGATACACCTTGTATGCATACTGATGATCATTGATAACTTTCTTATCAAAGGAGTCTTTTAATATAAGGTAGCTTTAAAGTGAAGTGTCTAGGTCAATTTAGGCAAGAACAGGAATCTTTTTATATTGAATTTTAATCATGATCTTTGTGATTTCGGATGCTAGTACGTTGCGTGATTTCCTCACATATTCTGATTCACTAGCTTGTTCAAGCTCTACAAGTTTCGTAGATTCTCTTGTTTTTCTTTTGTTCAGTAGCTTCAATTCATCTTCATGCTTTTCAATCTCTAAATCTTTCTTGTGAGCTTTTAAAAGATGCTTCCTTAAATCTCTTATATGAGCATACTGCTTATGGCACTCGAAGCACTCATACTTTCCGTCGATTTTATCGTGCTTTAAGTATATAGTTGGCTTGGCTTCTCTATGCTATTTCATATGCCTATACCAACTAGATTTATGAGCGAAGTCTCTCTCTCACACTACTCACAAAAGTATACTTCTACTTCTTCAGTTTGTATAGGCATTTCATTAATACCTTTCTCCTCCTCTCTGTCTCCCACACACTTGTTTGCCATTTATTTTCTATTATTAATTTCTATTTTAATAACAGAGACCTCAAGTGATAGCTCAGGTAGTTCCTTATGTGAGTTCATCTCACAGTTATCACATTTTTTATTGCTGCCAAAGGTCAGTCTCATTTAGTTTTATGGAAGTGCTGTTGTTTTTCTTAAAATGTTAGCGCTCATATTTAAATTTGAATTTAAAATTATAAAACTGCCTCTATAACTGAGAGCTTATATGAGAGCTTTGCAAGCATAAAAGTTTCAAGGGAAGTTTTTAGAGTATTATAGAAGAAATATGAGTGCTAAGAGACGATCCAGCTCTAAATCTGGGTGATAAAGTAACCATTTTAACTTTCAATAATAAGTTGATTATAGCACGTACCAATTTAGGAGCTGCTCCTAATTAAGTACGTACTGCTTTAGGAGGTATTTTGTCAATATATGATTAAAATTAGGGTGCTCCTAATTAAGTACTAGCATTAATTAAAGCTCCTAATTAAGTACTAGCATTTTAGGAGCTGCTCCTAATTAAGTACGCACAAATTTAAATTTAAAAATATGGAACTATAACAGTAGAAATTGATATCAATCTCTCAAGTTTGAAACAAGTTCTCAAAACCTTCTGCATATCCTGCTAAGAGGTTGACCTTCTATAGGATGCCCATATTTAATAGTAAGTTTTACAGAGGTATATAATTGAAATCAATAAACTTAAATTTGAATATCATTTCTTAGATCTGTAAACAAGATGGAGTCAATGAATGATGCAATGAAAAGAGGGCAAGCACAAGAATTGATTCAAAGATTTAGAAGCAAGGAGGATTTGCATCGCTACCTGATGCAGCAAGGTAATGAACTAATACTAACTAATCTTGATTATGTAGTTGGTTTGTTTCTACCAACGATGAAGGTACTAAAATTTCATTTCTAAGAGCAATACTCTGCGAAGAGAAAAAAGCTTTGAAAACTTAAGATGTGAAATTTGCAGAGATTCCAAACTATCCAGAAATCTCTGTGACTAACTTATATGATGATGCTATGAACACCCAGAGGTTTCGCAGTACCTGCATACTAAGAAGCAGTTGTCAAATAAACTACCTGAAAGAAACTATTTCTTTGGCATACTTGCAACAATCAAAGGTGATTACCTGAAAGAAATTATTCAAGAATCTCATAAGAAAAGGTACAGCATCTCTTCAGAAGATAAAGACAAACAGGGATCAAGATAAGTGAGAGCTGGATAACAGAGCTGCAGAAGCACCCTTATATTTCAAGTAAGATTTATAGCTTAACTCTTTAGAAAATCTGGTGCTGGCATCTTCTTGATGAAGGAATAGAGCAAGCTTCAAAGAGAGCGAAAGTAGCAGACAAAGTATGAAGTTAGCAAGAGACTTTATTCAAATATTTAGCCTCCAGAGTCAATGAATATAGATGCTGAAGCTGGCAGCAAGAGAAGAAACTTAGGAAGAGGAAAGCAAGAAGTAGAAGAAAAGAAAGAGAATCCAGCTCCAACTAAAGAATTTTAAATGTGACTTATATATTCATTAACTTAACTACAAAAAA
>ARYC01003812.1:0-12019 GCA_000711775.1 Oxytricha trifallax
ATATCAGCATTAGCTTAAAGCTTAATCGTTGATGAGTAAGAATATATACTTAAATATGTCATGAGAGATATTGGTAGAGTACAAATCGCCCACGAAATAATAGTAGAAAAATCTCCACAAGGGTATGATAATTATTAATGGTAATAGTTAGTATAAAGGAAGCAGAATATAGATATGGAGATTAGAGAGCTATTGCAAACCTTAAAGCTAACTATTAATATACCAAGACATTAATTAACATTCTAAGAATTAAAGAGACAGTGGTTAGTGAATGGATTAGGGGAAATTAATCTTTTTAGTTTAGATTTTTTTCAAATGGGAAGCTTGTGAGGTTCTTAATATCTAGTAATCAAGATATATAGCAACCTGTTCTCATATTTGAAGCTTGTGGATTTTGCAATTGCAATCATACACCCAAAGATCTTAGAAGCCTTTCTTGATATAGAAAGTTGTTTTGGGGTTGCATTTATTGCGCTCACTCATATTGGGTAGGTTAAGAGTCTTCCTAGCCTTGTCCAATTGCTTCTGAAGTCTGGGCTTCAACTTGGGTTGATATGTCTTCCTATCCTCAATGTCATAGTATACTTCTCTTCCTAGTTTGTCAGCATTGTCACTTTTGACGACTTTGGCATTCGGGTCCAGCAAAATCCAGAGCTGATCTTCCAGCTATCTCGCAATACTTAACAGTCTTGAGCCCTTAGAGCACTTGGAACCAGCACTCCTTACAGCTTTGTTTTCCTGCAACAATTTATCAAGTAAGATATTTAGACAAGCGAATCTTGAAGTATGAGGTCTGTGTGGAATATTAACAAAGAAATTGGCAAGCGATTAAAGTATCATGGCAACACGCAGACCTTGAGATATTAAAGCTCTAGCTGACTGTATATGATGTCTTGAAGGATTTTATGGTTTGTTGTCCTTGCGAGTACGCTACTTGAATTTACCAGGCTTCCAGACTATAGAGGTATTAAAATCGACAACTTGAAATCTTTCAACTTTAAAGAACTCAAATAAGTCAAGGTGGATTCCTTTTAAGACTTTAAAATAGGAAAGCTGTTCAACCACATCACTGTTGTATTCGTTGATGAATGCCTAGAAAATTTTAGATAGACTCTTGCGGAGTTGCCCATTTAAATAGCTTTGAAATACAGTAGCCTTTAAGGGATTGAAAATCTTGAGTACTTGCTTAGGCATTCTCTCTATAGATAAGCTGAGATATATATAAATCTTACCATCGGCAATCTCACCATAACGCTTATTTAGTAATGAAAGGAAGGCTGTATTATAGAGCAAGTCTTTGAGTTCTCTCAGTTGTTCAGGCAGTAGCATAAACTCGATGTAGATCTTTCGTTCAATCTCACCATCTGCAGTGTCTTCCAATACATCCACTGCTTTCATTAAGATCACCTACATTTTGCTTAAATTTTATAACTTACTGATTGGTTTGGAATATCCAATTGAGTGAATGGAGTGAGGGAAGACTTTAGATCCCAGTGCTCTCTTACTTTGAAAGAGTACTTCAATAAGTTGACTTAAGGTTCAGGGTAGTTAAATAAATCATAAGCGAGGTCAACGCTAGTGAAATCAATTGGTTAAACTTATTTAGTAAGTATGTCTTGAATTCTTTTAGTTCCAATTCCTGATTGTTTACTTAGATATTTATCTTTGAAGGAGAAGCAGGAATAGCAGTTTGAGAAACAATTATATCAGCAGTAGCTTCTTCAATCATAATTGGTTGATGCTTTCGCTTTTAATGCAACTTCAGTGTGCGCTTAAGCATCCATTATCCACAAGATCACAAGGAAGCAAATCGAACTGGCTTTTGGACTTCGCATATCTAAAGCAATTATAATAAATCCTTGCTTCGAGAGTTTGCCACTGCTCTAATCACTGGCTTGTTTCTACTAATATCTTAACATTAATATTATTATAGGTAATATTCTTCTTAAAAAATGATGACTAAAGAGAGGTAAGCAAAAATACTATTGCCAAGGAATCATTATTATACTTACAGGCAGATTAACATATATTGAATTTGTGAATTTAAGTTAAAATTTATAACTTATTACTATCAAAAATAAGGTAAGTCAGACTGCCATTTTAAAGATGTTACTGGGTAGATGTCACAACTGATTATAGTCTCAGTTAGTCAACCTTCGATACTTATAAGTATGATTGTGAATCAATTTGTTAAAGCAGAGAAATTTTTAAAGGAAATCACTGACAAGTAAATGATAGGTACTTCGTTATATTTTGAATTCAGATTTTATATAATTAACTATATATAATTTATACTTAGATCTCTTATATACTCATAAAAATCATTCTAACCCAACCACTTTCGTTTATCAAACCTAGTCACTCTCTTTATAACCCCTTAATATATATGAATCACTTATCACTATCTCCTTATAATATCCCTATCAAATATCCAGCAAGGAAGGTCTTGGAATTTGTGAGTTTGTTGGCATGTGCAACTTTAGATTTTCAACTTTCAGATCGGTAGGTCGGTATACCCAATTTCTGATCTGAGGACACTTTCCAGAGACCCTCCTCATTTCCCTCGGATGCACCATGAGGTCCAACCTTGGGTCTTAGATCTTTCCCTAACCACTCCTAATCGTCTAAAAATCCAAGCCTCATTACATAAACATCCAATAAGTGGGTTTTAAAGTTACGGAACCGCGGATTTAGAGGGGTGGGTGGATTTATTTTCATTTCCAAGTTTGAAAGTGGCTATACTATCTCTAATGGATTATAGAATATGACTTATATGATTTAACAAAAATTATTTTCTAATCCTCTCCAAACCCTACCACCCCAACTTAAATGTTGCAAATAAACTATAGAACGATGAAATAGAAGGAGGGAACTCGATTGGGGGTGGAAGTGGCTATAACCCATCTTGAAATGTTTGGGTGCCCTTAACCGCCATTTTGACCTTAAAAATTGAAGAAAATGGCCTTATATTTTTCCATTGATCCTACCTCAAAATATGTTCTATAATAGTTCTAAGTTATCCAAATGTGTTATAAGTGCTTGCAGGCTATATAACCACACATTTGATTAGATTGAAGGTGAAAGCATAAATAAGAGACAATATCCTAAATAAATTCAGCCTAAACAAGGCTATTTTTAAATTTTCATAGTCTTACTGGAAAAAGTCTACCTCAACCCTAAAGGCAGACCTCTATGCCTTTGCTCGGTCATGACCTTGGAGATTATTTGACTAGGGCTGATATATATTTTAACAATTGAAATAAGGAACGAATAAACACAGGTAGAGTTAGAAGTTTGGATGGAAGAAAGTCAACCTTACAATTGGAAGAAGTCTACTTTTTCCTCTGGAAGAAGTCCACTTTTTCAACTGGAAGAAGTCTACTTTTAGGACAGGAAGAAGTCCACTTTTGCACTGGAAGAAGTCCACTTTTCAACTGGAAGAAGTCCACTTTTGCATTGGAAGAAGTCTACCTTTTGGAAGATTTCCACTTTTTCAAATTATCTCTAAGATTGAAATAATCTGAGACTAAATATGTAAACTATAGTTATCCAAGTAGCTCCTCACTTAAACTAAAATACAAATAATAACAGGAGTATTGTAAAAATTTCAATGAGAAGGAAGGTTCGGCAACTCAGTATATTATTCTTATAATAGAGTATATATGGATATGTATAATGTAACAAACATCACTTTCAGTTAACCTTAATTCAAGTAAGAATTCCAAGATTGCCAACACTAGTTTTAAAATATTGCACTTCTCTTTTTTCTAAGAATAAAAATCTACCTAGCCTTGCTTAAAAGCTAGGAACTCAGCATAGAACTCCTCAATCAACTTGGTAGGAAGTCTTCAAACTTTGGAAGTTAAAGCTACCAAACTTCATAGTTGAATCTATCGACCAGCAATACTATTAAGCTCTATACAAACTTTAGTTGCTTTACTATTATCATATAACGAATGAGCTTTAAGGAGTTCTTACTAACTTCCTACAACTTAGTACAAGTAGAGAGCTTTGATAAAAGAGTGGCTTTAAATAACATCTGAATGAAAAACTTCTTTGAGGCTTACTCAATAAGTTGAAGGTAAAATTTGAAATAAATGGAACATAACTGGAAGACAACTTGTAAAGTCTTGATGTGATGTTTGTTACATAGATTAAAAGTCTTATACTTTTCAATGATTTTTCACTTAGCTTTGAGATGAATAATTGATATTCAGTAGACTCAATACTACCAATCATTCAGTAAAGTTATTTCTATACTTACAAACAGCAATTACTCTATAATATTGTAGACCTTGAATCTAAGCCAAGATAGTTATCCCTTAGTCTTTATGGAATTAGAAGATACATGGAAGATAAATCGACAGTATCTTACAGCAAGGGGCAGTATCATTAAAGGGGATTGGTATATAGGTTGAACTAATACCTAGGACGATTATTACTTTTATTCTAAGTCAACATCAGCATTTTCCCTTGATAATTATTCAGCTAAATCTAAACTTACCAGGAAACCTTCTTAGTAGCCAATATTTCTTAAGAGTCTGAGGTGGTTGATCTGAAACATTATCTCTGTATTCAATCTTAACTCTGGCTCTACTTACATGCAATATCCAGCTCGGTTCTTAAAAAAAAAACTAACTTGGTAAAATCAAAGTGTCAAAACTTTGTTTGTTTTTCTCAATAATCTCTATATAATCCTTAATTAAAGCTTAATTAAATCTCAAATTATCTCAAATTTCTAAGACCTTAAATCCACCCTCTATTTTGAGGAAATGAAAAATTCATTCTGTTCCTATCACCTTCCCAATTCTTAAATAAGTTTCTGAGATATCTAAGTATACTCTTTTATAGCTTTAAAATCAAGGGATATGCTTTAACGAAACCTATGATAGAATTAGTAGTGATTTTGCGAATCTCGATTTTACCCTCAAATTCATATGAATTACACGACCAATCCGAATGAATTTAATTCCTAAGAAATCACGGTAAATTTGGAAAAGTTCCACTTAACCTCTGTCAATCATCACAGTTCTATCATCACTTGATCTCAAGCATCTAAGCTTAAACTTTGAAGTACCTGAGAGTTGCTGGGAGGCTTGAGTAGGAGCAGGGATCGTTTAATTCTATTTTCTAACTGTCATTAAGATTTGGTTTGATTTCAGGCATTTTATTTTATCAGTTAAAGTATTAAAGTTTAAATTTTAACCTACTCAAACAACTATGGAGATATAATTGTATATACTCTAAGGCTCTATATATAGTAAGCTCAGTTGTTGATTGATCTCACTTATTAATAGTAAGGAATGTAATGTAGGGAGATGGTTAGGGTTAGGTGGAAATTCTAAATGAAACTTTACTCTAACTTTTGTGATTGCATTGTATAAATATTAGTTTATATGATCTAATTATTACTTATAGCTTAGCTATAAGACTCTGTACTTTATCTAATATCATTACAGGTAACGTTGCCATACTTCCTTTAGAATGCAAACTGTGTCATAGGTGCATAAATATAATGAAGGGAACCTAATAAGGTTGGGTAAAGCGAAGAAGATAACTCTTCAAAAAGTAGTCGTTAGACTGCTGGAATTGTGCCCATTCTGGAATATGTGTCCAATTTGGAATAGGTGTCCAATTTGGAATTGGTGTCCATGTAACAAACATCACTTCTAAATAATTAGTCTTAATCATAACTGAAAATACATCAGTCCTTTTTTATTTATCGTAGTCGCTCAAGCTTGCCAGATAGACTTTAGTACTACTAAGTTATAGGTCATTCAGAACTTAAATGCGAAGGCAATAAGAACATTGAATCGAAGCATCGTCAGGGATATCATAAAGTGAGAAGCCCTCTTTGCTAGTCTCTCTGGTCACTTCCTTTTCTTCCTCTAACATACCAGTTTCTTTATCGTTCTCACCTGTGTGCTTTGAGAAGGTAGCAATAGAGTCAGTTAAGAGAGAAGCAGCTCCTCTTTATATCAGGGTGTCTAGTTGATTTAATCTTTAAGCGATTTACATTAATAAGGAACAGCAATAATCTATGTGAAGATATTGTAGTCTCCAACCCTGGAAAGCTGTAACCTAGTTGAGGATGAATTTCCTTGACTGTTTAAAGGATTGAAATAAATTTTGAAGTTTTATCTAAGTGTAACAAACATCACTTTCACACTGGCCAAAATTCGCTCTGAGTTTCCAGTTGGATTAGCAACTCCCCTATTGATAATTTGAGTAAGTCTGGAAGGAGAATTTTGTTAGAGCACACTTCTTGTGACAAGCTGTTGAACTGGGATTTATTCATCTAGTAAACATAGTATTCCTTCATCCCAAGGTTGACTGTAACCTTAAGTTCTCCATTTACAGTCACAATGAACTCTTCCATATAGGTCTCATTTAAAAGGTTGTATTTATCCTTCTCAGACCAATCACTGTTCCTTATCATTAAATGGTAAAACTGGATGAGATTCAAGAACTTCACGAGCTTCTTAATTTTGTCCTGGTCTCTACTTTTAAATCTCAGGAAGGAAACAACACTTGGCTATTAATCATCCTTTGCAAATGGTAAATCCTAGAAGTCAAAGTTGCCATTCTTGGTTTCATCCATTGGCTTGGACTCTGAGAAAACCAGGCAGCGGAGCATATCTGCTTACAGCTTTTTCATTTGGATTTGTAAATATAAAAATTATAATCTGGAATTTGAGATTAGTTTAAGTGGGGATTATAGATACCTCTACTGAATTGCCTACCTTGAAATAGCTGCAGTTATCTCTATACTTTATATTCAGAACAAGAATGCCTAGTAGTGTAACAACTGGAAATAAAGTAAGGAAGATTCCCTGAAATTCCCTACTCATCTTCTTATGACTGTAACAAAAATCAATCTGAGATTTATGACCCTGAGGCTCTGTATGAGAAAGATTATGAAGTTTTTTAAGAGGCCTATAGGATTAATGATACAAGTAATACAGATGCCCTAACTTAACTCAAACCATTAATCAAACAATTCCTTTGAACTAGGGTGCAACCCTAACCAAGAGATAAACTCCAGGAAGAGCTGCTTGAGGTTTTCGCAGTGAGAAGTTGTAATAATAAATCGTGCTGCTACTAGTCTCAAATAAGAGAAAAAGTAAGAGTAATAAAGCCAAGCTGACTTACCTCACCAGTTCACCAGGTAAAGCAAAGCAACTCAAAAAAACTACTGCTCATTCAACTCTGACTTTAATTTCTTGA
The DNA here is from genome assembly GCA_000711775.1 of Oxytricha trifallax. Taxonomy (NCBI): domain Eukaryota; phylum Ciliophora; class Spirotrichea; order Sporadotrichida; family Oxytrichidae; genus Oxytricha; species Oxytricha trifallax. Next base: position 7,228 of record ARYC01003812.1, read on the forward strand.
ACACGTACCTATAGGGAGTTAACAAAAATAAAAAGCCCAACTGGAAAAAAGGTTTCAAGTTAAGCTTAACTTAACCTAACTTAAGCTTAAAGTACTGTAGTACTCCACTTAAAGCTTAAAGCACTGTAGTACTTTACTTAAAAAGTCAAACTGAAAAACCAATAACTAACTGTAAAGCCTGCCTTACTTTACTACTAGAATACTGCCTGAGCCGATTTACGCTTGAGGCCTTTACACCTCTCTACAGTCAGGGTGAGTACCCAGAGAAATTTACTTGAGAAAGTACTACAAGTTCACTAAATAGTAAAGTAAAAGAAACTTTCGAAATCTAAGTTTAGCAAAGTAACTAAATTAAAACCCCAGGATTATCTTAAGGTGGTGATCAAGCGATCTCAAATTAAATCGCTCTACATCTTAGGTTCTACCAGTTTGAATATTCAAACGGCTGGTCCTCGGAAACGAGGATAAATTCGATCATTTTTTATAATAATTAACGACTGAACTAATTGCCCGACAACGGTTGTCGAAACGTGAGGAGACATCAGAGGGCCTAAACAAAGCTTAGGGTATTCTTGAGGCAAAGTAAACTTCCAAGTCATAGTACAAACGCTAGTTAGTCGTCAAAAAAATCTTAAAACTGTTCGTTGCTTTTTTTTAAACGTTCAGATCTTTAAAAAATAATCAATAACTTGCCGTATCCAAATGGTGAAACGTGAGTGAGAAATCAAGGGGCCTAAACAAAGCTTAGGGTGTACTCGAGGCAAAGTAAATTGGAGAGCCAGCGATCGCAGTTGCATAGTAGATTGATTAAAACTTAAACTGATCATTTGTTTCCTCTGTAATGATTAGACTTGCCTTTTTAATCTTAACAAAAAAATCAAAACCAAAATCAATTCAGTAGTTCTAAAGATTCTAAGATCAAAAAGATTTAATTTTTCAAATCAAGGAAGGCCTTCAAACTATTACTTAAATCAAAATCAATTAAAGTAAGTACGTGAGTTTAAAATCTTTTTTTTAATCAAAATGGTTCTGTTATTAATGTTACTTGGGTTCTTTATTAATGTTTCTTGGGTTCTGTTACTTTGCTACTTGGGTTCTGTTAAAATTATTGCTTCTAGATTACTGCTTAAAAAATCACTGTTACTTGTTACTTTTTGTTAAATAAATCATCAAAGCCTGGCCAGGCAAACTATTGAAAAATTTTAATGTGAAAAATCTCCTCCAAGGGTTCTTGGAGTTCTTAATTTTTATTACTGTTACTTTGGGTTCTTTTAAACTAAAACTGTTACTTGGGTTCTTTCTTGCTATTTAAATTGGGTCCTTAGATTTTTGCTTTGTTTTCTTACAGTTACTTTGAGGGTTCTTACTTGTTATTTTTTGCAAAATTTTGATTTTAATTTTAAAAAGCTTGAATGTTTAAACTTTAAAATTGATAGTGGCCACTATCACTTAAGCTTTAGACTTTTAACCCAACCTTTGATTCTGTCTGCTGAAAAATTATTAACCATCTGAATGATTAGTGCTAAGCTTTGAAAGCTTTTGAATTTTTGCCCTTTATAAATCTTGAAATTTTAGTTTGTGTAACAAACATCACTTGAAACTTTGACTTAGACTAGTCTTTAATTAAATAGCTGTTAGTTTTGAAAAGCAAGTAAACTTAGTAAATTTTTTAGAGTTTTTGATTTTTAACTTTTTAACTACAACTACTGGGCTAAACCAACTTTTAGGTCAATTAGGGATATAGGTAGGGAATATAAGCTGATAGCTGGAATTTTAAGATTTTTGTTTAACAACCAGAGAAACCTGAAATGCTGCCAAAATTTTCATTTTAGTACATCAAGTTTGAAAGTAGACATGCTACTACTAATCAATGATTAGGTTTGAAATTTTGAAAAAGTTTTGAAGACTGAGTGAGTACAGTTAGTTGACTTGATAGCAAGAACCAGTACTTGAGAGATAAACTGAGGGTAAGTTAGGGCAGTTGAAGAAAAGTGAGGGAGATTGGAGCGGAGCTCATAACTTTGAAATTATTTGGGCCCTGATGTTTGTTACCAATTAATTCTGAATTTAAAGTAGTAACTAAAAGCTGGCTATTTATAGGGCAAGAATCCAATCAATTTAATAATATCTTAATTAAATTAGGATTTTTAAAACTGGCTGGAAATTGGTGGGAATTAAATATGATATGAGAAAGTTAATATTAGAAAGAGGTAGAGAGGGAGTGGAGAAATAGTATGAAACAAGATTTAGATAACTTAATATTATGCAAAACATATTACTTTAAGAAAAGAAATACTTGTCGGGACCATACTTCTCAAGGCTTTAGGCCGCCTTCTCTGTTTTGAAGTAGATCGAAAAGTGTACTCACTAATTTTAGGGTTTAAGAATTCCCTAACTATTCTTACCAGAGCCCACTGTACCATGCTGGCCCAGGTTTTTCTAGGTTGACGTAGTGCCTGAGTTGATTGTTGTAGTAGAGGTAGGGAATAGTGCAGGATCTTAGTTATTAAATTACTCATCTTCGCTACTTTCATCACCAGCATTGTCCTTGGTTTTTTGAAGAAATTCTTTATCGTAAAGGAAATGCCCCTCAGTAAAGTCACTTTTGACTTCCTACTTTGATTTGAGAGATTTTTCTTGTTGTTTCTAAGCTTTCTACACTTTTACCTAATCAGGGAAGGCTTATTAATTTGGGGTTTTCGAATTTGTTTGTAGTGTCTGCTAAATTAATTATTTGGATATTGTATCTTTATTCCTTGCATTTAGATTTCCAGCATGATGTTAGATCTGAGCCTCTTACTATAGTTTAGAGTTTGGTAACAATTATAAAGTCTGATTCGATGCCATTTGCTATCACTTTTTCTTTTGCTTAGTTGACAACCCTTTCTTATTGTCCTTGATCTATTCTTTTGAGGACTGTTCTAGTTATCCATTGGCTGAAGTGGTTTGGGTCTTTAATTTTTAGGGGTCACTTATTGAGTCTATTACTCCTCCTCTCCATCATCACCTTCTCTGTTGTCCATATTATCGGATTTAGATTTAATCTCTTCATCTTCAACTCCTCCTTAGTCTTCTTCACTCAAATCTTCATCGCTTTGATTATTGTCATTATTCCTTGGTTGTTTTCCTAAGTAAGATGATTAATTTGATTTCCTAATGAATCTACTTTTCGGTACTTCTTCCTCATCATCAAAATTTTCATCGAAACTGGAATCTTTAACCTTATTATCAGACCCTTACCTTTGTGTTTCTTACAAACTACTACCACTTCTATGGCTTTTAGCTTAGTTAATTTCTACTTCTTCTTAAAGTTTCTTTTTCTTTTTCTGTGTGCTTGAAGGGCTAGATTACTTTTACAGATTTTTTTGATTCTTGTTTACAAGTTAGTTTGATTTATCAGAATTGAAACCGCTTCGATTTGGGCTTTGAGAAACGCTTATATTCTTAGATTAAGAGTTCTGTGTATTCTGTCGTGGACTCGGTTGTTGTGATGAAACAGGAATCTACTACTATTATCTCTAAGCGGGAACCTTGATTTAACTTGCTTACTATGGGTTAAATTTGTTAGCATTTGCAGTTTAAGTGGACCGGGCATCTTGATTAGTGGGGTCAAGTTACGAAGATAGATTGCTTTTAGCTATACTTTGGATGGGCTGTTTAGATTCCTACTTTTTGTCTCTGTTCCTCAAATGCTCTTATGATTCATCATCTTATTCATTCTATTGACTTTGTTCAAACTACTGTAAAGCCTTTACTGGAGTCTGAAGTTGACTATTTGTATATTATTCATAAGCTATCCTTTTCTACTCACGTTGCTCGACATCAAGTTTCTTTGACACTGAATGGAATTATGTAGGCGTTTGGACAGAGTAAATGTGTTGTGGGCTTTTCATAGAGCTATTTTAAGCAATGGGAACTGAACGGTTTTTATTCTTATATAATCACGTTTATATATCCAATTGGCCTGGGTTGACTATAAAATTTATGAAGAGACAAACATCAACTTACTTCAATGCTTTCCAAGTTTTTTAGGTTGATGCACTGAATTTCTAGGCCTTCAAGAAAATACGCAAATACTGGTATTCATGGAATGGAGGTCTAACTTTAGGATTTCTAGGGAGATCGTGACTTTATGGAATGAATGGATCGTTCTACTTTATTTCGTTGTTTTATTAATCGAATCTCTTGAGGTCCAATAAAGAAGAGTATCTATTGATGTATTGCCTTTGCTTAGAGCACATTAAAATGTTCATTATATTATATCTTAAGTCATAAGGGATCTCATAGTTTAACTCAATTTGTTAGACGTTTTACTGATTATTCGTATTTTTGCTAGTTTCGGTTTATCTGTATGTAATAATATTGTTAGAAAAGTATAATAATTACAAGTGCTTTAGTATAACGGGCATGCCAGGAACATTCTTAGTAATTACTAGCTATGCTGAATTAGTAATTTCATCAATAAGCTCATTAAACTTCTTATACTCATGGGATAACCTCCCTTTGAAAACCTATTTCACGTCCTTATAAAGTTGGCCAGCTTATAAGATAGTGTCTAAACAGAAATAAATGTTGAATTTATTGTGCTTTCCATCCATATGTTTCACATATTCCTCTAACGTTTCATTTTTCCTTTATGGTTGAAAATAATTAAGCTTACCGAAATTGACAATCTTTTCTTTGATCATCCTAAGAGCATTGTAAGATGGTTTAGTTTAGACTAATATGTCACAGTAAGGGTAATGCACCTCATCGTACAATTTAAATTTCTTCTAGACTTTAGAGACCATCT
>ARYC01003813.1:0-11232 GCA_000711775.1 Oxytricha trifallax
CACAAGAAAGAAATAGAAGTTGAAGATTAAGACACTCAACTGAAGTTGCTCAACAAAGAAAAGCAAGGGAGCCTCTTTAAGTTGCTGAACTTTAACAAGCAAGCAAATCAGAGCATGTGAGGATTGCACGCAACCTCTTAGCATCAGAGGTCACTAAAATCATGATTAAAATATAATACAAGAAAATTCCAGTACTTGCATAGATTGACTTAGATACTTCTCTCTAAAGCTACCTAATTCTAGAGGACTCCTATGACAAGAAAGTTATTAAGGATCATCAGTATGGTTACAAGGTATATCCTTTCAACTATCTCCTTAGTGATGATAAATATTAAATGGAGTTTACTAATGAGTATTAAGTACTCAATCAGGCTAAGTTTAAAGAGTGCAAATACTTAATAAAGCTAGATGCTGTTCTCCTAGCCAAAGATTCTGTAGCTTTCAGACTACCACTCTTTGAAATGACACTCAGAGATTTCATAACTGATCAAAGAAATCATAGATAGCTTGCATTAATATCAACTTAAGCAATACAAGGTATCAAAGAGCTTCATAAGTTAGGCTTTGTTCACAGAGATCTCAAGCCTGAGAATATAATGTTGAACTTTTCACCAGTAACAATAACAATTATTGATTTCAACAGAGCCTAAAGAGTGGAAGTAATAAGGCTTGGAAGTGTAATGGGAACTCCAGACTATTATCCAGAAAGAGAAGACTGGAGAGATGGAGACTATCAATGGGATGTGTGGGCTTTAGCAGCAATAATAATAGAGTGCGATATGCCTCTCAATGAATACTACTTTACAAGATGCGAGAAGGATGCAAAACAAAGAATAAAGCAATTTATTGACAAAACAAGAGTATCTCAATCAATAAAACAAATGGCAGAGTAAATAAGAATTAAATCAAACTCAAGATCAGACATATCAATAGAGTAGATAGAGTTGTGGTTAAGTAAGATAAACTTCAGACTTCTCCCATATGATCCTAAGGTGCATTTTGAGTGATTAAATTAAATACATTTACTATAAATTTCACATTAAACCTATTAATAACCCCAACCCCTAACAAATTCCCTACAAATCAAAGCACTTATAAACCTCATTAAGGGGTTTTGGGGTTTTGAATCTCGCTAATACTCAAAAGATTGTTAAATATAAAACCCATTTTTTCCATTTTATAAATTTATAAGTTGTGATTTAATTTACATAAATAAAAATACTTACAGTTTTGATTTTAAAAATGTTTCATATCTACTATTGTTTCGTATTTTATCAATATTACAATTAAAGTATTATAAATTTTAAATCTAATTAATTAAATCACCTTAATTTAGGAATTTTTTTTACCATGGGGAATAACATACTTGAAAGTCAAGCTACAGAAATTTAAAGCTCCAATAAATAGTAACCATTGTCCATTGTATTTTTTTTATGCCTTTCTCATAATTAACAATAATTGTTTTTCAGGGATCTCTAGACTAGTTATATTTATCATCAATCTAATTTCGTTTACCAGAAGTATTAATTCTACCCTCCTAAGTTTAAATTTTTGTGCATTAACATATTTTTACTTTATTATGGAGAAAAATTATATTTCATTTTGTAATTAAATTTAAGTTTCATTTATACTAATAATCATTTTCTTTAGTCACAAATCTCAGTAAACTTACTATAGATATAGCTTTTTTTATTTATTTAATATTTATAAAAACCAAAACCTTGTAGAAATAATTTTTGATAATGCATTTTCAAGAAAATTAATTTGAATTTTATAAAATCATTAATAAAGTTTAGTAGAACAAATTTGATGATCTTATAATCATTTAATAATAATTTAACAATATAATTTTCTATATAATAGTCAGTGTTTAATTGTATGAGGGATTTTATTCTTTTAATAACATAACTTTAAATTTAATTTTATTTTTCCTTAAATGAGAGTTATTAACTATCTATTCTGATTTAGGAATTTCGGAAGTAAAGATCAGCTAATTCTTTTTGTATCTCCTACCAAGCAATAACTAGACCATTAAATTTGACCTACTAGTTATTTGTAGCTATCTTTTATTGCATTGTTTTCATATAAAAAGCTAAAGTTTATTTTCTTCTGTATTTTACAACCTATATTGATTGTTTTAACATTAATTTTGCTTAAATTTTAACTTATCGAAATCATTTAAATATAAAATATAATTATCCTTATTATTATAAAAATTCAATTGATTTATTATCATATTATTGTCTGAACTTTTTTATTTGAATTATTTTTTCTTTTAATTTAAATTTATCTTTGCAAATTACAAATTTAAGTTTTATTGGAAAATTTTTCATCTTAATTCTAATTATAACTGTGTTGCATTAAGAGAATACTCATAATTTAATCTATCTAAAATATTTCATTAAACTTTTTCAAAAATATTTTTCACTACTCTTTAAAACGTATGTTTTAAAGTTAAAAGTTCTTGTTTTTCTGCTATCAATTAGCATATTATGATTAGTTTTAAATATTAAAATAAACTCTCTTATATAGGTAATTATATCTTATACTTTTAATTTTATTAACTAAAACGGAGACACATTTTGGTAAATAAACAAGTAATGTTTGAATAATCGTGAAAATTTACAATGAAAATAAAATATTTGTCTGTATATATAAATGAATAAGATTTTAGAGCTACCACTTCACGAATGATACTAGGACCGTTTGATTGAAAAGACACTGAAACAGCTACCATCTTGATTTAGGAATTATGATTTATAATAGGAAATTAATTAATACAATAAAAAACTTAATATATTGAAAGGTATTCTAACTAATCAGACGCAGGTGGACCAACAGCACTCACATAAAATGTAAGTTTCAAAAAGATATATTAAAATTTTTTTTTAGCGGTCCTACCTGGTAGGACCTGGGGTGTCAGCAGACTGAAGCTTCGCAAGGCTACATTTGGAGGGACAGGGGAGACTAGATTGAAGATGACGAAAGAAAGAAGATAAAATTATCAGCCAAAGTAATATATTAGTATTTAGTTTAATAGATTAATTATAAATTTAAAGTTTTCTTATTATAAATATGAATGCTGATTGGCTAAATTAAAAAGAGAACATTTATTTTATTAGAATTTACGATTTTAATGGCGATCTCATTTAAGATTTAAGTGATAGAAGGTCTGGTTATAAATTAAAAAATATGTGTTAATATCCCTTAAGTTAATCCCGGAAATATTCAATATTTCTAAATCAAAATATATCTATTAGAGAGAAAAATGAATTACATGTGATATTTTTATATTCTTCAAGACATGCGTAATTCTTAGATATTAACTAAACTCTTATTTTTTATAAATAAAAGCAATCTTCAAATTCATTAATTGTTTTATTGTTAGAAAAATTAAGTTTAAGAAATATTATGATTTTTAAGACTATTATTTTTATTGTTTTGTTAATATTGTAGGAATACATTTGATTTGGGAAATTAAATTATAAATATATAAATAGATGTTCAAATTCGTGGCAGTTAACTTTATGGAAACCTAGACAATATGGTACTTGTTCGATAGGGAATTCAAAATCAGCTAGACTTTGATATTGGCGGTATCCCTCTATCGCATCCCTGAAGCGAGATAAATCAATTTTAATTTTGGGTGATTTGTTTAGTTGAATTTAATACCAAAATTAAAATTGATTTATCTCGCTTCAGGGATGCGATAGAGGGATACCGCCAATATCAAAGTCTAGCTGATTTTGAATTCCCTATCGAAAAAGTACCATATTGTCTAGGTTTCCATAAAGTTAACTGCCACGAATTTAATATTAAATTAATTGATTTATTATTTATTTTCCCAAATCATATGTATTCCTTCAAAAATATAATTTTTTAACATTTTAATCGCTATCAAAGTCCACCATAATATCTTTCATAATCTTTTTCAATTTTCATTTACCATTTTAAGTTTTTCTTAATATCACCGATAGAATCCTCTAATGTATTTCCTATATTTATTCAGGTTTTTTTGTATGTTAAAAAATGAAATCCTCCCATACATTTATTTTAATTAAAACTTAAAATATTGATTAAACTACAATAAAAATAAATATATCATGTATTAATATTAAAAAATACCAATCTATAAACAAATTGTTCAAGTCTTGATATGAATAGTTTTTATTTATTAAGTTACTTTAATTGTAGAAATGTCCCAATTATCTTGTATTAAGCTTGAATAAAAATTATATATTTCCCTTTAACTTATGATATGATTCATTTATTTAGTTTTTAAAATTTATGATTGATGCTTTAAAAATTCACAATTTTATTACCATCAACTTAATAATAATTGAATTTGTATTATTCTTATTTATTAATATGTCAATATCTTTCATATCTTACTTGCATTTATTAATAAAATATTTTTTTTTAGAATAACTTTTATACATTCGATATAAAATTTCCCCCATAATTTCATGTCAGCTTTATTCAATGATTTTCAAACAATTTCTCTGATAAAATGCCATTCTTTAATAAGCAAGTGTAATTATTCATCATCTCAAAGTTGCCAACAGTTTTATCAAAAATTAAATAATTATCGCATATTAATTAATGTAAGCCTTATTTCGACATTTATTTAAATATAAGTTGCATTCGATAATTATTTATTCCCTTATCAATAAATTTATAAAATTTACTGTTCTTTTAAATGAAAATTGACGAGATGATTTAAAAAAATTAAATATATTAATAGAGAAAAATATAATGTATGCAGTATTTAGCATTACTTTCAATATGTTAATACAATTTAAAATAAGATTAATGAATTAATTACCTATCAATCATTAAAATATTTTTAATTTTTTGAAAAATTAATTAACTTAGGATTTAATTTTCAATACTATCATATCTTTAAAAATAGATCATCTCACTAAAGTTGCCGCTTTATAAAATATTAAAATAATAGGTTTTTTGTCATTCATACATCTATGAACAGTATTTCACATCACCAACTTCTTTATTTTATAAATATAGAAAAATTTGCTTCAATTTTCATATAGTGAGTGCTCTAGATATTTTATCTAAATTAGTTGCAGATTTGGTCAAGTTATAAATCTGTATTTGAATCACAAATTTTAAGTTGCATTGCCCATTGAACTTCTTTTCTTACTATTTGATACTTTTGGATGCTTAACTATGCTATAAAATCCAACCAGCACCTAGTAATTTGTGCCGCACTTATTTTAAAGTAAATTCAATTAATCAAGTATAAAACATAAAATAATATTGATAATCTTTTCACATATCAACCAAGGCTAGACAAAAGTTTTCACCAACGAGTCTGGTAATGATAGATATCAATCGAAATCAAGATATTGCTTTAGCTTTATAAAGCATATCATAAATTAGAAAGATTAACCTTAACCTCCTTAAAATTCAAGCGATTGTTCTTTAGAAATTGTGTACAGTGTAAATTGATTTCATATTATAAACCATTCGATATGATCTGCAATTATATTTGATAAAATCTATTAATTGATTGAAGCACTTATTTTAGACGATTAAAAGTGCTGAACTAACAAACTTTATTAACATTTGAAATAATGAATAAAAATATATATTACAACAAGAATAATTCCAGGCATAAAATTAATAAGAAATAATAATTAATTTTTATTATTTAATTAAAATATCTTTCTAAATTAATTTTATTGCTTTCATTATTTATGATAAAATCGAGATGATCTAATAAAATATATTTTGATCGCTTAATATTATTTTAACTTTATCATAATGATTAATTAAATTATAAATGTATTGAATTTTTAGTTCTTAATTTTCTAGTGCAAAAATAGATTTCACTTTAAGGTCTTCCAACTCTCTTGTTTGTTGTAAGACTTTGAAATTGAGTCAGCATGTTTTGCTTGAATCATGAAATAGCAAATAGATAATCGAATATGCAGAAAAAGTATCTTGTTCTGACGAGTTGAGTGAGTACCAAGCTAATCCAGCTAGATAGTCCTTCTTTTTTTAATTGAATAATTGATTTTATCATTTCTCCAGAGAAGATGAATATAAGTCTGAATTTTAAGTATTTGATGTCTTTTATTTTGATTAAGATTAAAATTGAGAAGAGATTCATTAGGAAATATGAAAAATAATTTAAATATATATGATACTATATTCAACCACTTCTAATAATTATTGATTATACACATAAATCCTCATATATTGAAGGTAGAGTTATATTAAATAGTTTATATATGTTTTATCATATTAAAGATACACTTTTTCAGATTGCTGTTGAAAATTATATTGATGTTTTTTTGAGAATTTTAATAATATTTTAACTTCATCGTCAGCATTCTAAATATGGGCGATGCATCGCCTAATTTAAAAAAATTAGTGATAAAGCTAATAATATTTAATTTAGTTTATTGTGTATTGACAATATACATGATTAGCATTAATTAGATAATAAGATATATTTATTTAAACATAAAGAAAATAGAAATTTAATTATTGTTTAAATCTGTATTTTATTTTTGAAATTAACTATAATTCTATATAGAATTAACTTTAATATTTAAGTTCAATTAAAATTTTCTTAAAATTCCTTTATTTTATTTATTTGTGGATAATAAATAGTCAATAAAGTTAAATCATGAATTTTAATAGGATAAAAGAAATTATTTATAAAATTATTTGAAATTAGTAGAATTCAAAAAAGAAAATTGAGATTCATTAATAGATTAAATCTAAAAGTACTAAAGTTTTATAAAGGTGCTTTTTAATTCTTGAATAATTTTAGTATATCTTTTAATAGAAAAATTAAATATAAATTTCAACAATTTAATTAATGATTTTATAATTATGGATGTTAATAAATTTTAATTTTCTTGCTCTTAAATCAATATTTTTAAGCGTAAATTAATATATTTCAATCAAAATATAATAAAAAATAGGATAAACATCAGATTCCAGAGATTATTAAGATCTCTGGAATAAAAATATATCAAGAACATGAAAAAATAATTATAGTTTTAAACAGCAGCTAGTTCATTAATAATTTCCCCCCTTTTAGTCTTTATCTTTTGAGTTTTTATTTTAAAATACCTTAATTTTTATTAATTATTGGAATATATAGATATTAACGTTATATAATCCATAAAAGTATTTTAAAATAAAACAGAAGAAAATAAATTTTAATAAACCTAAATTTTCTCTGATTTATATATAAATTTTATTTAAATACATTCGATGCTATGATCTCTAATGGACTTATTGGTATAATATTTCTATCATAAAAATCCTGATTAGTAGACCTTGTGACATCTCTTTTATTGAACAGTTCCAATGCTTTGGTTCATAGATTGATGAGTCTCTAGCCCTTGCCTGTTCTATACTCCAAATATTATCTTTAGCTGAAACTACCCATAGTACTCCTCATTTATTGAATGTACTGCCCTCACATTTATTTCTTGATGCCTGGCTTTTTATTGACTTCATGTCATTTCTATGTAAGAGAGGTCTACTTTGAGTTGAATGGGCAGAGATGTCTATATCAGGTCTTGTTCTAGACATTCTCCTTGCTATACGCATCTCTGTATCTCTTGTTGAATGTTTAAAAAATATTTTTTCGTTGTCATAGATAGCTTAGTGAGGTACCATAGAAGGGAGTGGTTCAATTCTAGTCTGAATACCCTTATCAAGTAGCAAAATTAGGGCATTTTATTTTGAAATTAAAATTGAATTAAGGGGGTGTCTGTTTAACTGAGACCGCCCAGTGGCCCCACATGATTCACTATCGTAAAGAGAGATGGAATGTCCGACTCAGTCAAGTGTCCCAGCAATATTTTCTATTAGGCCTTGAGATGGTTTACAACAATAATGTTGATGGTTTCGGTGATGGAGAGAAAATCATAACTTATAAGCTTGCAATCTCTTGAGCATGCTGCACTTATCCTCAAATTACTACGGCCTTTTATCTAAGTTATCGGCATGTCTATATTTTAGCGGTGGAGCCATCTCAAATCCCTTAATGTTTAATCAATGAGTTCCTCCTTATGTTGCCTCAATAATTAGTTTGTACATGACTATCTTCTTATCTATTGGTACATGTGTTTCTACAGTATATAAGGAAGTCTTAATATCGCATAAGGAGTTTGGATGGATTCTGGTTATGCATAGCCTAAGTCGGCGGTATGTATGCTTTAGATTCTGATGTAAAGAATTTCAGAAGACAATCCCCTAAAGTCGTTGTATTGAGAAGTGTCCTCGCGATTTCTAATGCCTTAGTGACACTATTCGGAAACATTAAAAATCATGGTAAGTTCTTGAGAAATCCAGTATACATGCAAAACTCCAAAACCACATAGAGAGGTCTATAAGTGCTTTGATGTGTAGGGTATACTTTGGGTCTTAATGGGGTTAGTCGAGAAATTAGGCCAATTTGAATAATAAGAAATAGAAATTAGCGAAATTTGGGGTCTATTTATGATGAGTAATATTTAGATTTACAGCTTAAGCTTAGGTATGTTACAAGTATTAACATAGACTAATAGCTAAAATAGCATATTTTTGGTAAAATTTTTAATTTAATCAACTTTGTACATTTCTTTTTAATTATATTAGTTTATTTATATTTTTAGGTGCTCTACCGCATTTAAGCTGTTTTGCGGTAGAGTACCTTAATTATATTAATTATCAAAATTTTTTTTTTATTTTTAAATGCTACGATTAAAAATGAAATAAAGTTTGTAGAAAAAGTAATATGTAATATAATTATGAATAATAATAAATTTATAAATAAATATTATTGCATTAAAAATATTCAATCTTTAAGTCAAGTTGCTATATTAAGTAAAATTCTCAGTTTTTTCAAATTATCTATATTTATTCTTTATACAAATTACTTTTTCTACAAACTTTATTTCATTTTTAATCGTAGCATTTAAAAATAAAAAATATTTTGATAATTAATATAATTAAGGCACTCTACCGCAAAACAGCTTAAATGCGGTAGAGCACCTAAAAATATAAATAAACTAATATAATTAAAAAGAAATGTACAAAGTTGATTAAATTAAAAATTTTACCAAAAATATGCTATTTTAGCTATTAGTCTTACCAGTGCTGAATTAAACAGCCATAGCAATTCTTCTACGCAAGAGTGCCTCAAATGTTAGGCATCATTGCTTTTTAGCTCTTTTACATTCAAAACCCCAAAACCCCTTAGTGAGGTTTATAAGTGCTTTGATTTGTAGGGTATTGTTGGGGTCTTATTGGGGTTAGTAGAGAAATTAGCCAATTTGCAATATGAGAAATAGAAATTAGCGAAATTTAGGGTCTATATATGATGAGAAATATTTAGATTTACTGCTTAAGCTTAGGTATGGTACGAGTATTAGTATAGATTAAGTCAAACCAGTACTGAATTATGCAGCTATAGCAAAGCTCTTACACAAGAGTGCCTCTACTGTTAGGTATCACTTCATATTAGCTGTTTAGCATTTTAATTCAGGCACTTGAAAGCATCCTGCAAGAAAATAAAAGTTCTCACAGCACCATATTGACTTCCTCTGCTACTCGAAGACTTTGAAGTATTGGGCACACTTTCCATTAGACTAGCGAGCTGTGATATTTCATCGAAAGTTTCCTGACATGCGTATCTCTCTTTAGACTATAGCCAATATTTATAGAAGATATGGTATTACTTTCAAGACTGTCAACAGAGTGAAGAGAGTGATTGATTTTACAGTGCCATTTTATAGTAATAATTTAAACTATATATATGATTAAATGCAGAGGGCTATTACTAATTACATCAAGTTCATACACGCTGATGAAGCTGTATTCACCTTCAACACTTTTATTAATTAGTCTTGGTATAAGAAGTATGATAATATAGAAGTTTATGACTAAAAAGTGAAGGTAGTCACCCATGCAATATTAGCTGGTATAAGTGAAGATTCAGGCTTAGAGAGTTATGTTTTTCACCCTCGCTCTATTAAGCGAGAGTAGTATATAGAGTTCCTACATAAACTCAGAGAGAAGTATAGTAACCAAGAAATCATCCTGTTTGTTGATAACCTTTCAGTTCATAAGACTAAGGAGTCTAAGAAAGCTTATGAAGAGTTAAACATAACTCCTGTATACAACGTTCCTTATAGCCCCTAATTTAATGGAATCGAATTCTACTGGAGCTAAATCAAGACTCACTACAAGAAGCTGCTTGCTGTATCATCTTATGCATGACTTGCCCATCGATACAGTTGACTTAATTCAAAGCAGCTGTAAGAGAGTGAGCATAGATAAGACAACAATTTGTGCTATAGAGGGAAGAATGAATGTTTATAAATAAGTTTTAGATTTAAACGAATGAATATATTCACATATTAAATTAACCCAGAAAGGCATTTGGCTTCTCTTTCTTCTCCTCTTCTTATGGCTTGCCTGGGCCCATGTTTCTTCTCTTAGTGCCAGCACCTGCATCTATATTCATTTCATCTGGCTTTTAAACATCTTTATAAAGTTTCTTGCTAACTTCATATATTTTCTATGACTTTCTCTCTCTGTGAACCTTTGCATTCTCTTTCATAAGATATATGCCAGTGCCAGATTTCCCTATAAAGTTATAAATCAATGCTTACTAGAGAGGTAAGGATGCTTCTTAAGCTCAGCGAGCCAGGCCTCACTTATTAGTATGCCTTGCTTCTTTTAATCTTCAGGAGAAATAGAGTAGCGTTTTTTGTGAGCTTCTTCAAATGATCTCTTTGAGATAACTCTCTCTTAAAGTGCCAAGAACACCAAAGAAGAAGCTCCTTTCTGGAAGCTTGTTGGAGAGTTGTTTCTTGGTAGGAAGATAAACAACCAATTCTTCATCATTCATCGCATCCTCGTAGAGATTAGTGACTGAAATCTCTGGGTAGTTTGGTGTATCTATCAACTTTATTTCATTGTTTTTAAAGGCTTTCTTCTCATCGCAGAGTATAGCTTTTAAGAATGAAATTTTGGTACCTTCCATAGTTTGAAGGAATAAACCCACTATAGTTTATGATTAAGTATCTGTCACATGCTTACCATGCTAAGTGAGGTATCGATAGAGATCTCCCTTGCTTCTAAATCTTGAGATCATTTCTTAAGCTTCAACCCTCTTCATTGCAGTACTTATAGATTCCATCCTTGTTCCTTCTCTTGTTATTGAATTTCAAATTTTAATATATAGAGTTCTGGATCCTA
>ARYC01003814.1:0-15274 GCA_000711775.1 Oxytricha trifallax
AAATAAGACCAATTGATAAATTCTCAATGATTAGGCAATTTATAACATGACATAATTAATATACTAGAGCTTAAGAGACCCATGTTAAGTTGTGCTTAGCGCACATTCAGCGAACTCCTTCACTATGATAAAAGAGCAATTTATCTGAGACTAACATCCAGTACAGAATACAGTTGGAAGCAAACTTATCGACCCCAAACCAGCAGTTGTAACAGCTATGAAGCATGAACCGGGACTAACTTCTATGATAGGAGAGTCTGCCATTAGAAGTCTTGCTATAATGTCGCTAGAGTACCTCGACCTTAAGCTAGAGACATATACTCAGCGTGATAATTTTGCTACTAATGAAGAAATTCAATGCAATTATGAGGCAAGCGAATTCTTGCACAAGCCTTTGATCCTTTCGGAATTACGAAATGGAATTGATGACTACATATGCAAATGAACAAATCCAACTCAAAGACTCGCACAATAGCGCAAAACTCCCGAGTTTAAGAGAACGTAGATCCAAACTAGGAATAGTACTGTGATGCGACTTTTCAATCAAGGATTTTAAGGCAAATGCATTTCAAACATTTTGGGAATTAAATATTCTCTCGTTTAGAAGATTTTAAGAGGAAAACAAAACCTCCAAAACCAGGCAGACTTAAAGCAATACGCAAGGAGCAAAGATTTGCTTCCTAATAGAGCTAAACAATTTATAACGGATATGGTCAGAGAATCTGGAGCAATAACTACATCTGAAAAAATCAAATAAGAACTCAAGGATGAGTTAGGAATTAGTGTCTCAAAGTACAAAATCATAAAATTACTAAAGTAAGTCCTGGGATTCTCCTATCATAAGGTGTACCAGATTACACCAAATCACAATACGTCCATTTCGAAACTAGCAAGACAACTGGCCGCTGCTGAGTATATCCGTGCTATGTCTCGAGGAAAAATACTAATCAATGTGGATGAGACTATAGTGAAAGTACCGACAATCGGCACTATACTTGGGCACCACCCGGGACTACAACCCTCTCTACTTCAGCTAGAAGAATGATCAAAGTTTCTATAACTGCTGCAGCTTGCAGTGATGGGAAATTACTCTTCACCGTAAATAATGGGACTACCAATAGTTCAACCTTTATTCATTTCATCACCTTATTGGTTAGGCATTTGGGCAGGCTTGACCCTTGGTGGTTCACCAAATACCTGATCATAGTAGACAATGCCCCTTATCATAAGAGTTTCGTCACATTAGAGGCGATGAAACTGATGCACTTGCCAATTTTATTTCTGGGTCCTTACTAATTTGACCTCGCGCCTGTGGAACAGGTCTTTCGTTGCATCAAATAGCGTGATCTGAACGAATCCAAGTGTCCGGTGTCAACAAAGTAACTAACTCATAGAAGCTAATTTATTTATAGGAGGCAGATCTCAAAGTACATGCAATTATTGGCGTTGTAGATATCAAATTTGGACATGACCTGGTTAAAAGCAGCGTTTTAAAAGGCACTCGTAACAGCATTACAACATTTGAGTTTGTGTAATGTGTGATCTATATCACAATCTAGAGGTATGAATTTAATGCATTTTGATTTCTCTTTTAGATTTGAAGTTTTGTAAATTTGAATTATTTCTTTCAGCTTAGCAGATGTCAGTGTAGGAGGTGACAAGTCACTACATTGTATCATGAATAATCGAATGGTTCTTAATTGGAAAGGTTAAATTAAGCCTGAGAAAAGCTACGTTAGTGTAACAATACTGGTAAGTTGGACATCTAGAGCAATATGTAAATATTTATTTGAAACGATTTATGTTTACTTAAATTAATTCCAATTTAAAATTGAAGTAATTTCATTTTAAAAGCATTTAATTATCAATAATCATAATTAAAATAGCAAGAGGATGTCTCTTAAAAACATGAAGGAAACGTAAATTATCGAGAGCAAATAAGACAAAGGGATGGATAAAGAGCAAGTGAATTACAATGTGGACAAGATTTTGGAAGCTCGCAAGATAGGGAATGAAATGGAATTTCTCATAAGATGGGAAAACTATACTTCAGAGTATGATTGTTGGATACCAGAGTCAAATCTTCTTGGAGAGTGGGCAAAGAATGCAGCAGAGGAGTTTCTAATAGACAAAATGCCTGAGCTCATGGACGTTAAAGTTTATCAATTGAGATGCACCTCACGATTGAAAAGAGTTATGAACGGGAGGATAGTAGTAACCGGGAAAACAAGGGCTGAAATATAATAGTATAATGAGGATAAAACCTCGCATGTGGCAAGACCTCTCATTCCAATCTGTCTGCTCTAACCGCAACCAGTAACAAACTCAATAGCGGACACTGACGAAGATGACGATGGATAATCTGAATCCAGCGATACCTAAGAAGGTGATGATTAGAACAGATAATCTCATGTAATAACGGAGCTGGATAACCATGAGTGTGCTCTCCTCAATTATTCAGGTGAATGAGAAAATCGGTGGCTCGGTAAGCATGACATGTTCCAAGACATTAACTATGGCTCGATGGTTGAGTAGACTCGAGAAAAGTTCATTCAAGGAGCCTATAAGCAGATTCTCTAATAATTCAAAACAACCCGTTTATATTCAGAGAAAGTTAAGTAGTTACCGCACGATGAAATTTTCAAGAACACGTATTGGCATCCGGGTAAGCAAGATTAAAAGACACTAACTTGCTTTATTACTGCAAGCAACATGGTAGCTGGAGGCCCACTGTTTGATTCTCCAGAAAAGTTTCACGCTTTGTATGAATCAAGAGCCCACATCTAAAAAAGACGAAATTTAGAGATGCCTTGGGAGGAAGGATACTGTTACAAAAACTTGCCATATCTATTCTACGACCCCAATGAGGATTAATGGTTCAGTCCTATTTTAACAAGAGTGTTTTCTGGTGTAATTCTTAGAAATATGAAAGCTAACATACATTAGGGATGGTGGGGTCTCTTAGAGACCGAAAACCCAGATAGAAAGTTCATAATCTAAGTATTGATAAGAAACATCGCAAATAAAGATGGCAAAGAGGAATTGTAATAGCAGTGTCATGCAGCAGTCGTAGTAAAAGATCAAAACTAGTGGCTGCTTCTTGACTCGGCAGAAGATGGGCCGATTGAAATCACACCCGACGGAGATAGGCTAAGTGATTGGTATCAAGGGGTGTTATACATTGCTATGCTAGCTATTCGTCCAGATAGTCCTCCATAGAATAAGAGGGAGGCGTTCAAGAGGGAGTGGCAGCGCATCATGAATGGGGAAATGGTGATAAGGCAAGGCGGAAACAGGAAGCTTATTTAGAGCAGCAGGAAAAGTTGTCGAAAAGATCGGAGAACCAACCCTCACAACCAAGGAAACAAATAGCAGAGAACCAACAAGTCGTCAATGCCAGTTAGTACTTCCAGGAAATCAAGAGCAGAGTAACTAATTGGCAAAAGAACAGATAAAGATAGAGACGCGGATGCTTAAAGAGCATTATTAGAAAGTACTCAAAAAGCCAGGGAAAAGAGGTCGTAAATGCATAATAATTCAAAGAGGACTAAACTCGAGAACATTCTAGCGGAGCATGTGTTGATGATGTAAAAAAAAAAGTTGAAACTTGAAAAGATGTTTCACTACACCTCATCAATTGGAAAATTGGATGTGCTACCGTTTCCCGCTGATGCTCAATAAAAATTGCAATCTCCAGAGGAAGACAGTGAGATAGTTTAAGCTGCCCATTCTTGGGTTGTGCTTGAGGGCTCAAGAGCGAAACTGGCCCACTTTAAGACATAGATAATTGCAGATGGAGGGCAATAAAAATTAGAAGAGCCGCTTATTGTTAGAAATGACCTCAACACAGACTGGGTGGAGGAGAAATTCCAGAAGATTATACTTTCAATCGAGGAATAGCTCTTCAGCTTCACATTGAAGATGTTTCAGGAAAACCCCTTCATCCCGTACTCCCTTGTCAATAACATCAAACGCATTATCTCTAAGACAAAAGCCACTGAGATTTAACGGCGCTATGAATAAGAAATAAAGCTAGAATAAGAGAATATCAAGAAGGACAATGACCCTAGGGTGGCACCTGCCGAAGCAAGAACTTGTTACCTGCAAACAATTAAACTGATTAATAAACTATGACTAATGCCTATTAAATGCAATTAATTAATAAATAAAAGTAAGTATTTAAAATTTCTTTTCACTTTATTTAAACATCTTTTATCTTTGCGCGTTTTGAAGATAAATCAATTCTGATTTTATATTCGTGTTCAGCGAGGTCTAAATGACCAGAATCATTATATTCGGGTGTTTTTGGGAAATATAAAATGGAAGTTGTATTTTGCCGGGGAAAGGTTCGGCCCTGGACAAATTTTTGAAAACCCAAAAATGGACAAAATGACCCCCCTATAACTTTTGAAAATGACTATATATCTGGTGTTCCAGTGTCACACTCTTGCTCAGGAGCCCAAATTTAGTGGATTTGCTTAATTCCAGGTCATCTCATGAATTTCCGTGACCATCTTTTGAGGTCCTCAAAAACCCAAAAATGAAGGGCTAAGGGTTATATAAGGAAATTGCTGAAAATTGCTTATTTTGCTTATATCTTTGCGCGTTTTGAAGATAAATCAATTCTGATTTCATATTCGTGTTCAGCGAGGTCTAAATGACCAGAATCATTATATTCGGGTGTTTTTGGGAAATATAAAATGGAAGTTGTATTTTGCCGGGGAAAGGTTCGGCCCTGGACAAATTTTTGAAAACCCAAAAATGGACAAAATGACCCCCCTATAACTTTTGAAAATGACTATATATCTGGTGTTCCAGTGTCACACTCTTGCTCAGGAGCCCAAATTTAGTGGATTTGCTTAATTCCAGGTCATCTCATGAATTTCCGTGACCATCTTTTGAGGTCCTCAAAAACCCAAAAATGAAGGGCTAAGGGTTATATAAGGAAATTGCTGAAAATTGCTTATTTTGCTTATATCTTTGCGCGTTTTGAAGATAAATCAATTCTGATTTTATATTCGTGTTCAGCGAGGTCTAAATGACCAGAATCATTATATTCGGGTGTTTTTGGGAAATATAAAATGGAAGTTGTATTTTGCCGGGGAAAGGTTCGGCCCTGGACAAATTTTTGAAAAACCCAAAAATGGACAAAATGACCCCCCTATAACTTTTGAAAATGACTATATATCTGGTGTTCCAGTGTCACACTCTTGCTCAGGAGCCCAAATTTAGTGGATTTGCTTAATTCCAGGTCATCTCATGAATTTCCGTGACCATCTTTTGAGGTCCTCAAAAACCCAAAAATGAAGGGCAAAGGATTATATAAGGAAATTGCTGAAAATTGCTTATTTTGCTTATATCTTTGCGCGTTTTGAAGATAAATCAATTCTGATTTTATATTCGTGTTCAGCGAGGTCTAAATGACCAGAATCATTATATTCGGGTGTTTTTGGGAAATATAAAATGGAAGTTGTATTTTGCCGGGGAAAGGTTCGGCCCTGGACAAATTTTTGAAAACCCAAAAATGGACAAAATGACCCCCCTATAACTTTTGAAAATGACTATATATCTGGTGTTCCAGTGTCACACTCTTGCTCAGGAGCCCAAATTTAGTGGATTTGCTTAATTCCAGGTCATCTCATGAATTTCCGTGACCATCTTTTGAGGTCCTCAAAAACCCAAAAATGAAGGGCCAAGGATTATATAAGGAAATTGCTGAAAATTGCTTATTTTGCTTATATCTTTGCGCGTTTTGAAGATAAATCAATTCTGATTTTATATTCGTGTTCAGCGAGGTCTAAATGACCAGAATCATCATATTCGGGTGTTTTTGGGAAATATAAAATGGAAGTTGTATTTTGCCGGGGAAAGGTTCGGCCCTGGACAAATTTTTGAAAACCCAAAAATGGACAAAATGACCCCCCTATAACTTTTGAAAATGACTATATATCTTGTGTTCCAGTGTCACACTCTTGCTCAGGAGCCCAAATTTAGTGGATTTGCTTAATTCCAGGTCATCTCATGAATTTCCGTGACCATCTTTTGAGGTCCTCAAAAACCCAAAAATGAAGGGCAAAGGGTTATGTAAGGAAATTGCTGAAAATTGCTTATTTTGCTTATATCTTTGCGCGTTTTGAAGATAAATCAATTCTGATTTTATATTCGTGTTCAGCGAGGTCTAAATGACCAGAATCATTATATTCGGGTGTTTTTGGGAAATATAAATGGAAGTTGTATTTTGCCGGGGAAAGGTTCGGCCCTGGACAAATTTTTGAAAAACCCAAAAATGGACAAAATGACCCCCCTATAACTTTTGAAAATGACTATATATCTGGTGTTCCAGTGTCACACTCTTGCTCAGGAGCCCAAATTTAGTGGATTTGCTTAATTCCAGGTCATCTCATGAATTTCCGTGACCATCTTTTGAGGTCCTCAAAAACCCAAAAATGAAGGGCTAAAGGTTATATAAGGAAATTGCTGAAAATTGCTTATTTTGCTTATATCTTTGCGCGTTTTGAAGATAAATCAATTCTGATTTTATATTCGTGTTCAGCGAGGTCTAAATGACCAGAATCATTATATTCGGGTGTTTTTGGGAAATATAAAATGGAAGTTGTATTTTGCCGGGGAAAGGTTCGGCCCTGGACAAATTTTTGAAAACCCAAAAATGGACAAAATGACCCCCCTATAACTTTTGAAAATGACTATATATCTGGTGTTCCAGTGTCACACTCTTGCTCAGGAGCCCAAATTTAGTGGATTTGCTTAATTCCAGGTCATCTCATGAATTTCCGTGACCATCTTTTGAGGTCCTCAAAAACCCAAAAATGAAGGGCTAAGGGTTATATAAGGAAATTGCTGAAAATTGCTTATTTTGCTTATATCTTTGCGCGTTTTGAAGATAAATCAATTCTGATTTTATATTCGTGTTCAGCGAGGTCTAAATGACCAGAATCATTATATTCGGGTGTTTTTGGGAAATATAAAATGGAAGTTGTATTTTGCCGGGGAAAGGTTCGGCCCTGGACAATTTTTTGAAAAACCCAAAAATGGACAAAATGACCCCCCTATAACTTTTGAAAATGACTATATATCTGGTGTTCCAGTGTCACACTCTTGCTCAGGAGCCCAAATTTAGTGGATTTGCTTAATTCCAGGTCATCTCATGAATTTCCGTGACCATCTTTTGAGGTCCTCAAAAACCCAAAAATGAAGGGCTAAGGATTATATAAGGAAATTGCTGAAAATTGCTTATTTTGCTTATATCTTTGCGCGTTTTGAAGATAAATCAATTCTGATTTTATATTCGTGTTCAGCGAGGTCTAAATGACCAGAATCATTATATTCGGGTGTTTTTGGGAAATATAAAATGGAAGTTGTATTTTGCCGGGGAAAGGTTCGGCCCTGGACAAATTTTTGAAAACCGAAAAATGGACAAAATGACCCCCCTATAACTTTTGAAAATGACTATATATCTGGTGTTCCAGTGTCACACTCTTGCTCAGGAGCCCAAATTTAGTGGATTTGCTTAATTCCAGGTCATCTCATGAATTTCCGTGACCATCTTTTGAGGTCCTCAAAAACCCAAAAATGAAGGGCCAAGGGTTATATAAGGAAATTGCTGAAAATTGCTTATTTTGCTTATATCTTTGCGCGTTTTGAAGATAAATCAATTCTGATTTTATATTCGTGTTCAGCGAGGTCTAAATGACCAGAATCATTATATTCGGGTGTTTTTGGGAAATATAAAATGGAAGTTGTATTTTGCCGGGGAAAGGTTCGGCCCTGGACAAATTTTTAAAAACCGAAAAATGGACAAAATGACCCCCCTATAACTTTTGAAAATGACTATATATCTGGTGTTCCAGTGTCACACTCTTGCTCAGGAGCCCAAATTTAGTGGATTTGCTTAATTCCAGGTCATCTCATGAATTTCCGTGACCATCTTTTGAGGTCCTCAAAAACCCAAAAATGAAGGGCCAAGGGTTATATAACGAAATTGCTGAAAATTGCTTATTTTGCTTATATCTTTGCGCGTTTTGAAGATAAATCAATTCTGATTTTATATTCGTGTTCAGCGAGGTCTAAATGACCAGAATCATTATATTCGGGTGTTTTTGGGAAATATAAAATGGAAGTTGTATTTTGCCGGGGAAAGGTTCGGCCCTGGACAAATTTTTAAAAACCGAAAAATGGACAAAATGACCCCCCTATAACTTTTGAAAATGACTATATATCTGGTGTTCCAGTGTCACACTCTTGCTCAGGAGCCCAAATTTAGTGGATTTGCTTAATTCCAGGTCATCTCATGAATTTCCGTGACCATCTTTTGAGGTCCTCAAAAACCCAAAAATGAAGGGCTAAAGGTTATATAAGGAAATTGCTGCAAATTGCTTATTTTGCTTATATCTTTGCGCGTTTTGAAGATAAATCAATTCTGATTTTATATTCGTGTTCAGCGAGGTCTAAATGACCAGAATCATTATATTCGGGTGTTTTTGGGAAATATAAAATGGAAGTTGTATTTTGCCGGGGAAAGGTTCGGCCCTGGACAAATTTTTGAAAAACCCGAAAAATGGACAAAATGACCCCCCTATAACTTTTGAAAATGACTATATATCTGGTGTTCCAGTGTCACACTCTTGCTCAGGAGCCCAAATTTAGTGGATTTGCTTAATTCCAGGTCATCTCATGAATTTCCGTGACCATCTTTTGAGGTCCTCAAAAACCCAAAAATGAAGGGCCAAGGGTTATATAAGGAAATTGCTGAAAATTGCTTATTTTGCTTATATCTTTGCGCGTTTTGAAGATAAATCAATTCTGATTTTATATTCGTGTTCAGCGAGGTCTAAATGACCAGAATCATTATATTCGGGTGTTTTTGGGAAATATGAAATGGAAGTTGTATTTTGCCGGGGAAAGGTTCGGCCCTGGACAAATTTTTGAAAACCCAAAAATGGACAAAATGACCCCCCTATAACTTTTGAAAATGACTATATATCTGGTGTTCCAGTGTCACACTCTTGCTCAGGAGCCCAAATTTAGTGGATTTGCTTAATTCCAGGTCATCTCATGAATTTCCGTGACCATCTTTTGAGGTCCTCAAAAACCCAAAAATGAAGGGCTAAGGGTTATATAAGGAAATTGCTGAAAATTGCTTATTTTGCTTATATCTTTGCGCGTATTGAAGATAAATCAATTCTGATTTCATATTCGTGTTCAGCGAGGTCTAAATGACCAGAATCATTATATTCGGGTGTTTTTGGGAAATATAAAATGGAAGTTGTATTTTGCCGGGGAAAGGTTCGGCCCTGGACAAATTTTTGAAAACCGAAAAATGGACAAAATGACCCCCCTATAACTTTTGAAAATGACTATATATCTGGTGTTCCAGTGTCACACTCTTGCTCAGGAGCCCAAATTTAGTGGATTTGCTTAATTCCAGGTCATCTCATGAATTTCCGTGACCATCTTTTGAGGTCCTCAAAAACCCAAAAATGAAGGGCAAAGGGTTATATAAGGAAATTGCTGAAAATTGCTTATTTTGCTTATATCTTTGCGCGTTTTGAAGATAAATCAATTCTGATTTTATATTCGTGTTCAGCGAGGTCTAAATGACCAGAATCATTATATTCGGGTGTTTTTGGGAAATATAAAATGGAAGTTGTATTTTGCCGGGGAAAGGTTCGGCCCTGGACAAATTTTTGAAAACCCAAAAATGGACAAAATGACCCCCCTATAACTTTTGAAAATGACTATATATCTGGTGTTCCAGTGTCACACTCTTGCTCAGGAGCCCAAATTTAGTGGATTTGCTTAATTCCAGGTCATCTCATGAATTTCCGTGACCATCTTTTGAAGTCCTCAAAAACCCAAAATTGAAGGGCTAAGGGTTATATAAGGAAATTGCTGCAAATTGCTTATTTTGCTTATATCTTTGCGCGTTTTTAAGATAAATCTATTCTGATTTTATATTCGTGTTCAGCGAGGTCTAAATGACCAGAATCATTATATTCGGGTGTTTTTGGGAAATATAAAATGGAAGTTGTATTTTGCCGGGGAAAGGTTCGGCCCTGGACAAATTTTTGAAAAACCCAAAAATGGACAAAATGACCCCCCTATAACTTTTGAAAATGACTATATATCTGGTGTTCCAGTGTCACACTCTTGCTCAGGAGCCCAAATTTAGTGGATTTGCTTAATTCCAGGTCATCTCATTTATTTCCGTGACCATCTTTTGAGGTCCTCAAAAACCCAAAAATGAAGGGCAAAGGATTATAAAAGGAAATTGCTGAAAATTGCTTATTTTGCTTATATCTTTGCGCGTTTTGAAGATAAATTTATTCTGATTTTATATTCGTGTTCAGCGAGGTCTAAATGACCAGAATCATTATATTCGGGTGTTTTTGGGAAATATAAAATGGAAGTTGTATTTTGCCGGGGAAAGGTTCGGCCCTGGACAAATTTTTGAAAAACAGAAAAATGGACAAAATGACCCCCCTATAACTTTTGAAAATGACTATATATCTGGTGTTCCAGTGTCACACTCTTGCTCAGGAGCCCAAATTTAGTGGATTTGCTTAATTCCAGGTAATCTCATGAATTTCCGTGACCATCTTTTGAGGTCCTCAAAAACCCAAAAATGAAGGGCAAAGGGTTATATAACGAAATTGCTGAAAATTGCTTATTTTGCATATATCTTTGCGCGTTTTGAAGATAAATAAATTCTGATTTTATATTCGTGTTCAGCGAGGTCTAAATGACCAGAATCATTATATTCGGGTGTTTTTGGGAAATATAAAATGGAAGTTGTATTTTGCCAGGGAAAGGTTCGGCCCTGGACAAATTTTGAAAAACCAAAAAATGGACAAAATGACCCCCCTATAACTTTTGAAAATGACTATATATCTGGTGTTCCAGTGTCACACTCTTGCTCAGGAGCCCAAATTTAGTGGATTTGCTTAATTCCAGGTCATCTCATGAATTTCCGTGACCATCTTTTGAGGTCCTCAAAAACCAAAAAATGAAGGGCAAAGGGTTATATAAGGAAACTGCAGAAAATTGCTTATTATGCTCATATCTTTGCGCGTTTGAAGATAAATCAATTCTGATTTCATATTCGTGTTCAGCGAGGTCTAAATGACCAGAATCATTATATTCGGGTGTTTTTGGGAAATATAAAATGGAAGTTGTATTTTGCCAGGGAAAGGTTCGGCCCTGGACAAATTTTGAAAAACCCAAAAATGGACAAAATGACCCCCCTATAACTTTTGAAAATGACTATATATCTGGTGTTCCAGTGTCACACTCTTGCTCAGGAGCCCAAATTTAATGGATTTGCTTAATTACAGGTCATCTCATGAATTTCCGTGACCATCTTTTGAGGTCCTAAAAAACCAAAAAATGAAGGGCTAAGGATTATATAAGAAAACTGCTGAAAATTGCTTATTTTGCTTATATCTTTGCGCGTATTGAAGATAAATCAATTCTGAATTCATATTCGAGTTCAGCGAGGTCTAAATGACCAGAATCATTATATTTGGTTGTTTTTAGGAAATATAAAATGGAAGTTTTATTTTGCCGGGGAAAGGTTCGGCCCTGGACAGATTTTTGAAAAACCGAAAAATGGACAAAATGACCCCCTATAACTTTTGAAAATGCCTATATATCTTGTGTTCCAGTGTCACTCTCTTGCTCAGGAGCCCAAATTTAGTGGATTTGCTTAATTCCAGGTCATCTCATGAATTTCCGTGACCATCTTTTGAGGTCCTCAAAAACCCAAAAATGAAGGGCCAAGGGTTATATAACGAAATTGCTGCAAATTGCTTATTTTGCTTATATCTTTGCGCGTTTTGAAGATAAATCAATTCTGATTTTATATTCGTGTTCAGCGAGGTCTAAATGACCAGAATCATTATATTCGAGTGTTTTTGGGAAATATAAAATGGAAGTTGTATTTTGCTTTGGAAAGGTTCGGCACTGGACAAATTTTTGAAAAAGCCAAAAATGGAACAAAATGACCCCCCTATAACTTTTGAAAATGACTATATATCTGGTGTTCCAGTGTCACGCTCTTGCTCAGAAGTCCAAATTTAGTGGATTTGCATAATTCCAGGTCATCTCGTGAATTTCCGTGACCATCTTGTGAGGTCCTCAAAAACCCAAAAATGAAGGTCTAAGGATTATATAAGGAAATTGCTGAAAATTGCTTATTTTGCTTATATCTTTGCGCGTTTTGAAGATAAATCAATTCTCATTTTATATTCGTGTTCTGCGAGGTCTAAATGACCAGAAACATTATATTCGGGTGTTTTTGGGAAATATAAAATGGAAGTTGTATTTTTTCCGAGGAAAGGTTCGGCCCTGGACAAATTTATGAAAAACCCAAAAATGGACAAAATGACCCCCCTATAACTTTTGAAAATGACTATATATCTGGTGTTCCAGTGTCACACTCTTGCTCAGGAGCCCAAATTTAGTGGATTTGCATAATTCCAGGGCATCTCGTGAATTTCCGTGACCATCTTTTGAGGTCCTCAAAAACCCAAAAATGAAGGGCAAAGGGTTATATAAGGAAATTGCTGAAAATTGCTTATTTTGCTTATATCTTTGCGCGTTTTCAAGACAAATCAATTCTGATTTTATATTCGTGTTCAGCGTCGTCTAAATGACCAGAATCATTATATTCGGGTGTTTTTAGGAAATATAAAATGGAAGTTGTATTTTGCCGGGGAAAGGTTCGGCCCTGGACACAATTTTTGAAAACCCAAAAATGGACAAAATGACCCCCCTATAACTTTTGAAAATGACTATATATCTGGTGTTCCAGTGTCACACTCTTGCTCAGGAGCCAAAATTTAGTGGATTTGTTTAATTCCAGGTCATCTCATGAATTTCCGTGACCATCTTTTGAGGTCCTCAAATACGCAAAAATGAAGGGCTAAGGGTTATATAAGGAAATTGCTTAAAATTGCTTATTTCCTTTATATCTTTGCGCGTTTTGAAGATAAAATCAATTCTGATTTTATATTCGTGCTCAGCGAGGTCTATATGACCAGAATCATTATATTCGGGTGTTTTTGGGAAATATAAATGGAAGTTGTATTTTGCCGGGGAAAGGTTCGGCCCTGGACAAATTTTTGAAAAACCGAAAAATGGACAAAATGACCCCCCTATAACTTTTGAAAATGACTATATATCTGGTGTTCCAGTGTCACACTCTTGCTCAGAAGCCCAATTATAGTGGATTTGCTTAATTCCAGGTCATCTCATGAATTTCCGTGACAAACTTTTGAGGTCCTCAAAACCCTAAAATGAAGGTCTAAGGGTTATATAAAGAAATTGCTGAAAATTCCTTTTTTTGCTATCTCTTTGCGCGTTTTGAAGATAAATCAATTCTGATTTAATATTCGTGTTCAGCGAGGTCTAAATGACCAGAATCATTATATTCGGGTGTTTTTAGGAAATATAAAATGGAAGTTGTATTTTGCCGGGGAAAGGTTCGGCCCTGGACAAATCTTTGAAAACCGAAAAATGGACAAAATGAACCCCCTATAACTTTTGAAAATGCCTATATATCTTGTGTTCCAGTGTCACTCTCTTGCTCAGGAGCCCAAATTTAGTGGATTTGCTTAATTCCAGGTCATCTCATGAATTTCCGTGACCATCTTCTGAGGTCCTCAAAAACCCAAAAATGAAGGGCCAAGGGTTATATAACGAAATTGCTGCAAATTGCTTATTTTGCTTATATCTTTGCGCGTTTTGAAGATAAATCAATTCTGATTTTATATTCGTGTTCAGCGAGGTCTAAATGACCAGAATCATTATATTCGGGTGTTTTTGGGAAATATTAAATGGAAGTTGTATTTAGCCGGGGAAAGGTTCGGCCCTGGAAAAATTTATGAAAAACCAAAAATGGACAAAATGACCCCCCTATAACTTTTGAAAATGACTATATATCTGGTGTTCCAGTGTCACACTCTTGCTCAGGAGCCCAAATTTAGTGGATTTGCATAATTCCAGGTCATTTCGTGAAATTCCGTGACCATTTTTTGAGGTCCGCAAAAACCCAAAAATCAAGGGCTAAGGGTTATATAAGGAAATTGCTGAAAATTGCTTATGTTGATTATATCTTTGCGCGTATTGAAGATAAATCAATTCTGATTTTATATTCGTGTTCAGCGAGGTCTAAATGACCAGAGTCATTTTATTCGGGAGTTTTTGGGAAATATAAAATGGAAGTTTTATTTTGCCAGAGAAAGGTTCGGCCCTGGACAAATTTTTGAAAACCCAAAAATGGACAAAATGACCCCCCTATAACTTTTGAAAATGACTATATATCTGGTGTTCCAGTGTCACACTCTTGCTCAGGAGCCCAAATTTAGTGGATTTGCTTAATTCCTGGTCATCTCATGTATTTCCGTGACCATCTTTTGAGGTCCTCAAAAACCCAAAAATGGAGGGCAAAGGATTATATAAGGAAATTGCTGAAAATTGCTTATTTTGCTTATATCTTTGCGCGTTTTGAAGATAAATTAATTCTGATTCTATATTCATATTCGTGTTCAGCGAGGTCTAAATGACCAGAATCATTATATTCGGACGACACACAGTTTTTGGGAAATATAAAATGGAAGTTGTATTTTGCCGGGGAAGAGTTCGGCCCTGGACAAATTTTTGAAAATCGAAAAATGGACAAAATGACCCCCCTATAACTTTTGAAAATGCCTATATATCTTGTCTTCCGGTGTCACACTCTTGCTCAGGAGCCCAAATTTAGTGGATTTGCTTAATTCCAGGTCATCTCATGAATTTCCGTGACCATCTTTTGAGTCCTCAAAATCACAAAAATGAAAGGCTAAGGGTTATATAAGGAAATTGCTGAAAATTGCTTATTTTACATATATCTTTGCGCGTTTTGAAGATAAATCGATTCTGATTTCATATTCGTGTTCAGCGAGGTCTAAATGACAAGAATCATTATATTCGGGTGTTTTGGGGAAATATAAAATGGAAGTTGTATTTTGCCGGGGAAAGATTCGGCCCTGGACTAATTTTTGAAAACCCAAAAATGACAAAATGACCCCCCTATAACTTTTGAAAATGACTATATATCTGGTGTTCCGGTGTTTCACTCTTGCTCAGGAGCCCAAATTTAGTGGATTTGCTTAATTCCAGGTTATCTCATGAATTTCCGTGACCATCTTTTGATGCCCTCAAAAACCCAAAAGTAGAGGGAGAAGGGTTAAATAAGGAAATAGCTGAAAATTGCTTA
>ARYC01003815.1:0-38468 GCA_000711775.1 Oxytricha trifallax
AATCGATTTATCTTAAGAACTCTCGGAGATACAGCCATTTTAATTATAAATAGGATGACATGATCGTAACTTAAGGAGGCTGATTTTAAGGATTAAAGTGTTTTTGGAAAGAGACACTGAAGTTCATGGTATGACCTGGAATCAAGCAAGTCCACTAAATTTGGGCTCCTGAACAAGAGTGAAAGACCGGAACACTAATTATTAAGTCATTTCTAAAGTTAAAGTGGGGTCAATGTGTCAATGTTATGACTTATTCAAAATCTTTCCAGGGCCGTACCCTTCCCCGCCAAAATGCAGCTTCTAATTTATTTTCCCTAAGAGCACCTGAAAATATCGATTCTAGTTATTTAAACCTCGCTCAGCACGAATATGAAATTCGTTTTATCATATCTTTCAAAAAGCGCAAAGTTATGGGCATTTGAAGTTTTGTTGTAGGTATAGATTAGGAAGTATGTTAAACATAGGGTTTAAAGATTTTCAAATCAGAATTAATTGAACTTGAACATATTCAAAGTACTTAATTAATGTTACTATATTCTTATAATCTTTATAAAAGCACAAATTTCTTATGCAATATCTTTCTACACTTATAAGCTTCGTTCTACTATAACAAACTAAATTAAAGGCACAAATTCTTATGCAGTAGCTTTCTAGCACTTATAATCTTGTTCGTACTATAACAAACTAAATTAAAGCACAAATTTCTTAAGCAATTGCTTTTTAAGCAACATTAATGAATTTAAATCTAGGCTTCTTTATAAAATAACAAAAGTCCCGGTCATTAACGAAAAGTCAAATCGTTATGGTTTCCAAGCTTTATTGTTTAATATATTAACAGAATTGATTTTAAGACTACCATAATCATGTTGTCAGAATTGAATTTGCCCTTTTAGACTATTCTGATTAGTATATTTAAATCTATGTTTTAATGATATCTATTAATCAATCACAATCACACGTCTTGCATTTTTTCATTTATCAAAATTAACCTAATAAAATTTATTTAATATTATGAACATAAGGTGAATATTTATTTATTTCTACAATTTTTTTCATAAAAAACAATTAACAATCTTATATTTAGAATCTCAGAGAATGGAACTCATTACATATTTTTAATACATTTAATTCATTGATTGATAAGAATAATAATATATCATCAATTTTCTAGCACTATTATTCTTTGCTCTAATTTACTGATTAATTAGCCACCATTATTAATAGATTAATTGTTTTAATACTCTGATTGCTAACTACTTATAGTCCAAGCAATTATCTTTATCTTATTATAATTTAGCACTTTTTCTACAATGGCTTTATCTTTCTCTGAATTTTTTGGAATGTTTTAATATCTCTGAATAAAAGTGAGATTATCTAATAATTCATCATTATACTTATAGCTAACAAAATTAATATCTTAAACTCGATAAGTATCAAGAGCTTATACATCTGTTTATAATTTTTACTACTACTTAAATCATTATAAATAGTTACATTTCCTTAAAATCCGTTATTTACAAATAAACTTTCATTTTCAAATTCACTTCTGCTATTTTTTAAAAATTTTTATAAACTCCTGAATACTATTATCGATAGGACTTATAATCAAAAAATGTAGGATTAATAATTATAATGTTTACTGTCTGAATTAAAACTTGACAATAATCTTATCCTAAAATATTTTAAACATCGGCATTTTGATTATAAAATATCTGATTAAACTAGAAATGACAGTTTTTTTAGAATAAAAGTTCTTGGTCTTAATTCACCTAAACTTTATAATAACCAATATCTAAAATGTGTGATTTTAACTAGAACAACTTTATAAAGTTGTGATTATTTTTATGAGATTTATTTTAACAAAATTTAACAAAATGCTTAAACTAATTATGTTTTATTTGCTGTAAGACTATGATTTATTAAATGTTGAATTCTTTATCTAAGCTGGAGTTCCAAAATTAATTTTAGTTTAAATCAAATTAGGATTTGGCAGAATATTGCCCTAAAAACAATGAATTATAATATAAAAGTGGCTACAGAAAAATTATCTGTTTAAGCTAATATTGCATTTTATTTTTTAAATCAACATAAATTTTAGGAGTTGGGTCTTAAGCCAAAGTAAGCCCAATTAAATTTGTAATATTATATAGATTTGATATTAATATTTTCAGAAGGAAATACACCATGAACATAGTTATTACCACTTAATCCAGCTCTATTTATTAAATTTTCAGAAACTATTTATGTCTTATTTTTAATTTCTCCAGCCAATATATAATAACCCCACATCTTCTTGACCACCCGTACTATCCATAGCCTATATAATATTTAGCTAAAATAGCATAATTATAGGTGAATAAATTAATATAATCAACTTTGCACATGTTTGATTTTAACATTATATTAAATATATATTTTTAGGTACTCTGTCGCAGATTTTTATGAATAAACTTTTTGTGATAGAGTACCTTGATTATATTAATTAAAATAAATAATTAAAAATAAATATAATCAAGGTACTCTATCACAAAAAGTTTATTCATAAAAATCTGCGACAAAGTACCTAAAAATAAATATTTAATTTAATGTTAAAATCAAACATGTGCAAAGTTGATTATATTAATTTATTCACCTATAATTATGCTATTTTAGCTAATTGTTTTATCCTCCAAATCCTTTCAATCAATTCCATAAGGAACAATAAAACTAGTCGAATTATTTTAATGATTATGTTTTTACAAATATCTATCTAAAGAGATACTAATTCACTAATTGTTTATGTTTTTATGGTTTAGTTTGCACTATCCTCAAGTCCTCTAAAGATATAACATATTTAAAACTCCTGATAAAGTAAAAATATCAAGATTCAAGCTTTTTGAAATGCTAGAACCGTTACATTATAACCAAAATGCCGTAATTAAATTAAAGTTCAAATATCATGAAAGAATAAAATTTAAAGGGAATTTTAATCAAATCAAGTTAAAGAATCTTCTTATAATTTAATACTGCATAGGTTGTCAATTCAGAAGTAGAAAAATTAATATTTAGATTATAATTAATTTTAACATAACGAGAATGCAGATTAGCCATAGCAATAAAAGAGTATAACTTGAAGATATTTTAGAAGCAAGTTAGGTTATAAATGAGCTTTAGAAACAAATTAATGGGCTTGATCAATTTTATTTGTTTTTGAGTACTCAGCCTTATCTTTTAAAAGAGTTGATAGAAGCTTTTGATGTAGATATATATAACGATTGGATCACTTAATTGATTACAAACTTACAATAATATTGTTAAATCTTAAGAATTAGATGCGAAATTCTATTAAATAGCTCAAATCAAAATGATCTGAATTAGCTTATAACTAGTCAGTTCCAACTCCTATAATAATGTTAGTCTGTATATTTTTAGAAGTATCTTTACGACCCTTTACAACTAATTAATATGTATTTATGGCTGCAGTATTTGAAAGAGTTTTAGCGCTATGCATACTGATACTAGTTACATCAAACTCATTTTTAATAAATTAAATAGATATTCTGTTGCTTGTTGAATTTAAAGCAGTTTTTTAGGGGTGTTGTTATATTTATAAGTCATAAAATTACAACCATAACAAGGCATTTGAGATTAAACACCTCTATTGAATATTTTCGAATAATCAATCGCTTTTATTCAAGAATCTGCATATGCATTAGAATCATTAAAAAGTTAATAAATAGGTCGCACCTCTCCGAATGTGGAACTCTAAGCCAAGTAATAGGATCCCCCATAATCCACTTAGACCACAAAAGTAGGAAGTTTAATAAGTCGAACAAAACGCCTGTTTTCCTCCGTTCATTGATTAAGAAGACGGATTAGACCTTATTGCTTATTTCAACGATTAGCAAAAAGAAAGATTAACAGACTTTGCTATTCAGGGACTCCTGAGTATTGACCTCAACCACCACTAAGCCAATCTCCTAGCGCTAGCAATAAACGAGCCAAGTAAGGTAGAATTTTTTAAGTGTAAGATGGTATTTAAATTAATATACAAATTTGGAAAATCTAAATACAAGGTATAGAAAGCATTTAGAAAATAAGTTATTAGTTATATTGAGAGTATTTCGACTAAATGCGTGTAAGTGATTCACCTTTAGCACTGAGTAATTATCAAGCATCCATTTTATTCTTGGAATGTCTAGCAATACATCTTAGTGCTCTTTTAGTGTCTTGGTTAGCTCTCATTGGGAGATCTAACAACTTATGGGTAGTTAAGTATTAAGTAGAATTGCTAATTCTACAAAAAGCTAATAAAGTGTTTGGTTAACCCATTATGAATCATTATGAGTGAGTTTTGGAGTCTCTGGTATTAATCTGATGTTGCAATCTTATTTTTTCTTCTAATTTTGGCTTTCTTTTGAAGAAGCTATTAGCTATTCTTAATAAATTCTTATTAATTTAAATATTTTAATTAAGATTTTAGTAGAATTTTTGCCGGCAAAATGCAGTTTTTGAATTTTAATAGCAGAACTCTATAAATTACAAATTCAAGTCTAATTTATGAGTTTTGACTTATTTATCCTTAGCCCAGACTTTGAAAACTTCCTAGCCCTCAAATTTATCGTTAAGTCTATTAAATTTCCATTATACTTAAAAAATGCGCCTTTTCAAGGTTAAATACCTATTTAAGTTAATTAAGACTTAATTAAGCTCTTAATAAATTTCATTATTATTCTTATTAATTTAAATTAAAAATTTTGCCGCCAATCTCAAAACATCAAACCTTATAACATGTTGAACGAGTTAGACTAACAACTATCCTAAGATTCTGTTTCATTAGTTAACCTTATGAATCAAAGAAATCTGAAGTCTCTTACTGAATAGACTTAAATTTTATCATAAGCCGATACACCTGCCTTTAATCATCCAATCCTAGGTGAAAATTTTGTCAAAGACTTTTCTAAAAAGAGGGGTCGTAAGTCTGTCTATGAAGGAGCCGAGTACCTGAACTCATAGATAAGCCAAAACTGATACTACCCAATAACAATTATAACATCGAAGGGTTGTTAGAGCATGAAGAGTTTTCAAAACTCCGGCATTCAAGAGACTTACCAAGATTTATAAGCAAATATGTGCTAAACAAAACACAGAAAAATCTCTCAAAATCATAGAAAGCAAAATCTATAATAGGTTAGAAAACTCATAGAATGCTATTTTAGACCTATCTTAAATGAATGGACTTACTAACAAGCAAAGTATTCAGTCCTCAGATCTACTTAATGTGTAAAGCAGCTTGACTCCACAAGCTAATTACGGAGCTAAGATCCAATCCGAGATCACTAGCAACTACTTGAGGGAATACATGCTTTTGAAGCCTTAAGAGAGGTATCAGTTCCTGAGCAAATTTGTCTAAGAAATAGTTAAAGCTTGCTAGAGTTTTTAATGAGCCTTAAAACAACATGCTCCTCTAACTTTTACGATGGCATGTTTGGGCTTATACACGAGTTAAATCTCAATATAAAGCTCGACCTTTAGGTCAAAACAAGGCTGTTTGTGTAGTCTTTGCTATATTATAGAAATGAACTTATATAAGTAAACGAAGACCTACTTAAAAATTAAATGACCTTATTGGCCCAATGACCAAACTCAGAATAAACTTTAGGTCTTGCTAATTACATCTTTATAAATGAAGTAGAAAGCTTTTCGAAACTTTAAGATGAGTAAGTTTTGCTAGACAGCAAGAATATTGGAATTATTCCTTTAATGGCAGGCACATTTTGTCTCTTCAAAATAGATCCTCAGGTTGTTAGACTCTTACCAAACACATTACAATGCCTTAATAAACCCTTTATTCAAGTTTTAAAATAAGACTATGGGCTGAGGCTAGTTAGGGAAATTCCAATAAATGTGGTTGGAAACTTTGTCCAAATTTGCGCATTGAGTTAATCTAGTACATATAAAGACTTGGATTCAATGATAAACCATATCAGCAATATTTTTATTAAAAAGTGGGACTACTTAGATCAATCAGACTTCTCATTGCTGATTGCTCAAGTTTCGGTTGAGCTTAAAGAAAGAAATCTCAATTGGGTTAGTAAACTTAGCAGTATTATTCAAGTTGTTGACTAAGTTGTTGCAATACAACTAGAAAAAGGTGTTAAGAATAGGCCAGACATTATAGCGGACTTAATTAATGGCAATACTGCATGCATTAAGCAAATACTAAAAAACCCCAAAAAGATAGACGAATTTTCTTGTCAATAGTTCTATAAAATGATAGGAAAGTTCAAAAAGCTTAATAAGCATAATAAGATCGTCGACACTTATTGCTGCGCCCTTTAAGAAAGCCATATAAATCAAAATGAAGGCATACAAGCGCTTGAGAAGCTACTTGGCTTTGGCTTCCTTACTTTGTAAAAACTTTGCCTAAATTTCATTTTATGGTCCGAAAGATAATACTTATTCTTAAACTTCGCAATAGGA
The DNA here is from genome assembly GCA_000711775.1 of Oxytricha trifallax. Taxonomy (NCBI): domain Eukaryota; phylum Ciliophora; class Spirotrichea; order Sporadotrichida; family Oxytrichidae; genus Oxytricha; species Oxytricha trifallax. The sequence continues at coordinate 6,463 of ARYC01003815.1, forward strand.
AATGGCAAGACTTTGCTCTGCTCATCTTTGGCAGTCCTTCTCACGCTAAAGCACAATAAAAGTACTATTATAATTGGCAAGAGCGACTATCTCGTGCTGCGAGATGGTAAGAGGTACTAAAATATGATTGCTAGCAGCAAGCTTAACGTTAATCACAATTAGTTTGAGACAAAACTGGGGGTTTATTATATGACCCAAAAGTATTTTGAAAATTGTTGCACTGATGATAGCTTTCTTACACAATTAGCAGAGTGTATCTTTGTCGTTGACGAGTATGACTGGATTATGTTTGACAGCACTGCCTAGTAAATGAATGATACTATTGCCTACCTTCAAAGAGCTTTGATTCTTGTGGGCTTGACAGGGTCTTAGTTATCACAGAAAGAAGAAATCTGCTTGAAGGTTGCATTCAAGTAATAGGAGATTAAGTTTCCTGCTCTAAATTCACTGAAAGGGGATAAAAAAATCCACTGTCCAGACATGCTGTTCACAAGTTCATAGCAGGAATACTACAAGTTCATTTATGAACTTTCTATGAAAAAAACAATATTAACCCCAGTTGTTATTGTTGCTGGTGGTACATGGCAGATTATAGAGGCCTATTTTAAGAAATTTAGAGAGCTCTAATTTTATAGTATCAAAAGCATAAAAGGTAGTAAAACAGATGCCTACCTTGAAGGAAAGTTTAATGTGAAAAACTCAAACAAGAGATTTGGGGTTTATCTACTCTCTGAACTTCAAGGTAGAGGCACGGATCTTCAGTCATCGAGAGATAGAAACTAATGGAGGCATTTACTTAATAATTGCAGACATATTCTCTAAACGATCGACGAATCAAATCATAGGCAGAGTAGGGAGGCTCGAAAACAAAGGTTAATGGAGGTAGCTTATATGGTAAGGTGGGTCACAGGATACGGTTGAGTAGGCTATCTCGATTAGACAAGAGCTTTTGGAGAATGAGATCCATATCAAATTTTCTAAGCTCTAAACAATGCTAAGTTAAAAAAATGAGGAGGGTAAAGCTTAAAAACCTAATGTCCCCGAAAAGTCCTAATAAACTGATGAATCCATCAAGTAAATGTAATTATCTAACTAAATTAAATCTCTTGAGCTGAGAGAAGTATAAGGCTATAGCGAACATGATTGCAAAAAAATGCTATTTTCGAAGCTTCCTAGCTTCAAGCAAGTTAATAAGATGCTCTTCCACTGGCAGAGATAAATATATCTACCCCCAGTTTATAAAATTCTCTTAACTAAAATACAGATGAATACATCCAAAGCCTTAAAGATGAAGAAGATCATTATCAAGATAAGCTAGAAACATTATCATAGTAAGCTCAATAATTGGCAGCAAAAGTAATACGTGGCTGTAATGTGATAAACAATCTTAACAAAAGGACTGAAAAGCTCAGAGATAAAAATGACAAAGTAAACAAGAGAAAGTTCCCAGATTAGTGCCTTGATGATGACAATCCCCAATTGATAAAATAGCATGACATGTTTAAAATCGAAGCTCGCGTAGGCATAGAGATGGAAATGAAACGAAACAAAACTAATTTGCTCCAAAAGAGGGTTACCAGAAGGAGTCTAAAGAATTGAACGCTCCTTATCTTTCATTTAACTTTAACAAATCCTAATCAACATATTGACTAAATTGATTTATTATAAGCTTTTTAATTTTTAATTAAATTAAATTAACTGCCCCATTTTTAATTTTCTTCACTTCCAAACTTCAATTGTTCATATCATTGAAATGAGGAGGCTATACTAGGGGATTGCCTTCCTCATTAATTATCCCGCTTTGATGAAGATGAGTGAATAAGCTCTTGTACTCGTTTAGTTCCTCCAACTATTCTTAGAGCTAGGTAACCTCTTCCCTTACTCTTTTGTTTTATTCTAAATATTTCTGCTTGCTTTAATTAAGAAGACTCTCCTCTACCTTGACCTCCTCCATTTCCTTTTGACGCCTCTTTCTCTAAGAAGACGGCTTCAGCAAGAATGCAGACCTTCCTCTGTGCTCTATAAATATGAGAATGAAATAATTACAGCTAAATGTTAGGGAGTTAGATAAAGCTTCTGCAAACTCAGGCCGCATATTAATTAGCAGGTTTTAACTCTTATTGATTCTATCTCTTCTCTACTCTTTAGCGTTCTTTATCATTTGACTAATGCCCTCTCTATCTAAGGACATCATGACATCGCATATCCACCTTTTGTCCAGGTGTAACCAGTCACACTGGTCTGGCAAAAAGCTGAGAATCAAATTGTTTTGCTAGCCATAACCAATGAAATCATCGGCGGTTAGTCCCTCAATTTATGGCACAGCTAAAATAATCACTTCGTTTCTTTTTAAGTACTATTGAGGGTTATTGGAAGAATATTTACATTTTTATCTCCATTTATTATACTTTTAAGAAAATAAATGTTTGTGCAATCTATCTTAGGCAAGTAAGCATTGCACTCTTGAGTAAGAAAATTGTACAACTCTTTCTTGTTGCCTATTTTCTCCCTCATTTAATTGACTTTAATTTACGCAAAGTTAACTTGTTGATCCATAAAAAGTAAATTGACTGGCAAAATCGATCACCTTCAATATTTAATTATAATTACCAAATACAATTATTATTTAATAACAAAGAGGGTTGACTATTTAGTAAAGGTAATCCTTTTAGCCAGAAACCATTTCTTTAAGAAGAAAACACTTTTGAATAAAACAAAAATTTCAGCCCTATAAAATGAAGCAGCTTTAAAACATAAAGTCTAAGATCACTGACTTTTTTAAGAAAAATCAATTGAGCACAAATCAGCATGATGAAAGTTCTGACTCATCTAGCATCTCGAATTCAGATGAGATGACAACAAACAATTTAACAGGCATGCATATCTCATCTTCTTTACTTTAAATTAACTCGGGCCAGATTTAGCCCATTAAACTCTTCAATGTTACAGATTAAGAGATTTTATGCCTTGAGAAGAATTTTTCTTGACTTAAGAGTATTCCTTAGACATTTCACGCAATTTAAGATCCAAGGGTAGAAACTTCTCTACAATAATCAACAAGTTCAGGATAAGTCGGCTTAGATAAAATATAGCAAATGTAAACAATCCTTCGTTCAGTTGCAATTGTAAAAAACTGAATGAATTAAGATGCCTATGAGGAGCTCTCTCTTCTAGAGGATTTAGATTAGAATGGTACTCTTGAGGGTGAAATTGAAAATCGAGTTCTCACTTTGGTGTAAAGAGAGTTTCGCTAGGCAAATAGTTCTAGTTAAATTGTTCAATAAAGCTAGACATGTTTGCAGAGAAGCAAACTATAATAGAAGCAAAGGCAATATGAACAAGAACTCGCTAAGAAAGTGCAAACTTTATACTTTGAAGATAACGCAACTATTTCCATAATAATGCAAAGATTAAAAATTGGCTACCGAAAGGTTAAGAGCTTTTTGAAAATGGCAGAAGTCAATCAGGCATTATTAGCAGCAAAGGTTAAACGTCCCTATAAAAAAATTAATGCATCTGCAAAATAGCTTATAGAATCTCATACTTCATCATAAAGCAAAAGCTTCTCATGCATTGAATTGAAAAAGCTAATCTAAGTTCAACTGAATTAGAATATTTCTGTCTCTTTAATAAGGTCTTATCTAAAGTACTCCCTCAAATTCAAGTTTCGAAAGTAGTATTATCTAAGCCCTAGAGTCAATAACATCAAGTCAAAGCTTTAACGGCAGGTAGCTGCTTTTTATTATGTTAAAAACCTATTCGAGGGAAAGACTATAATCAATATTGACGAAAGTGCTATAAGGTTCAGCTTAAATAAAAATAGAGCATGGGCTAAAACAGGGTCCAAAAATTTCAGCTATGACTCACAGAGATACTCAGAAGTTAGCATAATTGCAGGATTAAGCAGTGAAAACAAAGCCTATTTCACTGTAAATAAAGGTAAAAACTGTAGTAAAATAGTTTACTATTTTATTCTAAAGATTGCACAAGAACTGCATCGATAAGATCAAAATTGGAGAGACACTCACATTTTAATGCTCGACAATGCCTCTTATCATAGAAGCAGTTACTTTTATGCAAAGCTCATGAAGCTCTAGATTCCTGTGATGTTTTTAGGTCCCTATCATTTTCAATTAGCCCCTGTGGAACGCTTTTTTGCAACTATTAAGAAAAATGGATTCTCTAGTCAAAACACGAATGATCAAGGGGATAGTTAGTTAGTAGCAAATGTAAAGAACTGCAAAGAAAAGAAAAGAGATTCTTAGCTAATTTAAATAGCCCAGAAAATTCTCAAGACTTAAAAAGACTGGGCTAATTCTTGCTTTCACAAAGCTATTATAAACGCATTAGACGACTTAGCATTAAAAGACTTATGAGGCCACTGGGAAAAAAACCCAGTATCTCTAAAAAGGTAATAAGCTTAAGCGGAATCCTTAAACTACAATCTTCTAGTTTCATTAAAGTATAACTCCTTCAATATATAGAGACATAATCAATATCATTGTTGAAAGTGATCCTAGAGTTGATCTACTATTAATAAAAAATCGTACAAACTTGTGAAATGATTTTTAATTCTCTAGAGCTAATGTAATTTTTCAAAATTAAGAATATGCAATATTGAAAATTATAAAAACTTGTTAAAGGACATTTGAACTTTCTATGCACAACTTAAACTTAACATTTAAATTCAAGTACTAAAAAATAAGTAAGGCATTTTAATTTATAGATTAGTTAATAGAGAGTTAGCTGGTAAGATAGATTAATAAATTTGAAGATTTTTTAAAATAATTATTCAAATTTTATTTCTTTAATTTTTGGATTTTATTACCAAACAAGTTTTATAAAAACATTCAAACAAAATTTGTTGTTTAAAATTGAATCTATAATCATTCAGCTTAAAGCTTAAAAACAAAATCAAATTTCGTTGAATTACTGATTTTTGTTCATAAGAACTTTGACGATATATAAAAGATTAATAAGTACAAATTTAAGACTAATTCAACAAACATTCCCTTTTTTTATTAAACATTAAATAAATAAAAATATCATCCCAATTAAGATAGGGTTTTAAGTATTGCTAAAATAGTATGTCTAAAGTAATATACAAATTCAGCGCAGACTGCGCTGATTTTTTTTCAGCGCAGACTGCGCTAAACCCCAAAAACCCTTATGAGATATTCAAATATATTTTAGAAGTTTCATAAACTTAAGCCATAAAAATCTAATATTTTTGAGAATTCAGCGCAGTCCTGCGCTGAAATATATAAATATTTTACTTATTTACATAATTTCTTAGTTTTTAACAAAATTTACATTTAGAAAAAATACATTTACCCTTCTTATTTTAACTATAATTTATTTAGTTTAAGACATTATTATAATAACTAGGTTGAATTACTATGATAAAGAGTAAATAACATACTAGTGCTTTTGCTTTTACTTTAAATAAAAAAAGCTATATTTTTAGAAAATCTTATTTTATATTATGTTTTAAAATTAATTTATAGCAATTATCTTTCTATTAGAAACTCATATGATTATAAAATTATAAGCTTCTAATAGCTTTAATAAAAACAATTCACCAAAATGTTATCGTCGTTTTCATTTATTATAGTATTTATATTTAACAAAACTTCACCTTTCTAAGTCAAACTAACTAATTTTTATTAGAAATAGAATAGTTAAATATTATTTTAAGAGATCTTAGGACTTTAGATATCAATTTTAAAACATCGAAGCATATGTAAGTCTTAAATAAAACTCCGAATAAAATTATAAGAAATTAACACTTAATTTGAATTTATACTTTAATTCATAATTTACTCTCAAGTACTGTAAATTAAACTGCTTTTAAATTTTCAGTCGCTAATTTATTCTATTTCTAATAATTATTTGTTTGACCTTGAATAATAAATGATAATTAAGGCTTTAAATGATAAATTAATAAAAACTAAGAATGAAAATTTCTTTTATATTTACTTAAATGTTTATTTATTTGTTAAAAGGCTCTATAAATTTTAAAACGTTTAAATAGCTAAGAAGGCTTTTTACACTATAATTAATTTTATTAAATACAAATATTTTTAAGATAATTTGTAGAGTTGAGAATGAATTCAGCACAAAATTAGATGGGAGTAACAGGGAGATTATTACAACCAAAAGTAGGGTATGTAACATAAATTAGAAAGATGCTTAGATGCCTCTACTGTCTTAATGAAAGGGGAAAAATATCAGACAAAACAAACTAAAGTATGGGGTCGCATGTTTATGGTTGCCATTCTGCCTCGCTTAAACGAAATGGAATTTATGAAAATTACAAGCTTACTGAAGGAAGAGACTATATAGAAACTAGTGAATGTATATAAGTTGCTAATAAAATCTCTCCAAAATCTAAAGATATTCAAAAATAAAAAGCAAGCAAATCAAATAATGCTACAGTTAACATTCAAGACAAAATCAATAAATTATAATAAGCAAAATAAGTTGAATACGATGAAGAAGTAAATGAATTAGCAGGCTAATCACTCTTGAATGAACTTTTAAAATTTTATTCAAGTATTTTTAGCAACGATAAAGATTTAATCACTTAGCTAAACGTGATGAATTAGAAACTTCACCAGCAAGACTTACTCATTGAACATCTCATGCAATAAACTAAGCTCTTGTAGAATAATAGAAAAGCTAAAGAGTTAATCCTAAAATACATTGAAAATGATTCACACCAGTCGAGAAATGCTAAAAGATTAAACAAGTAAGCAGAGCTGAGATAAACAAAATTGAATTCACTTTGACTGGAATTGATGAATAAATTGATCAAATTTAAGAGAAATACTAAGAAGATTTTATTTAATCATAATACCTTGTTGAGGAATTTATCTCAAAATGCTTCAATTTTTAGTAGAGACAGTTCAAAAATATTAAAACTATTTCAATAGACTTAGATATGAGAAAATCCAAATATTAAAAACAAATTAATGAAAAATTAGGGGATAAATTTCAAATAAATTGATTAAGAGAAAAGAATTTAGGAATAGCAAAGGAAGTACATCCATAAATAATTCGTAGAATCAATATAAACTTAAACTTAATTGAAGCTTCATTTGAACAAATTGAACTAAAAATTACCATCTATTTCAATTAAAGGGGACGTTTACAGTAAAAACTTCTTGAAAAACATTGGAGAAACCCAGAAAGAATTAAGAGGCAAAAAATTTGATGTTCTTGAATGCGACTACCCTGCCATTAGATTTCTCAAATAAAAAAGGATAAAAATTCTTAAACTATAAGACTCAAACAATGAAGAAATTATATGAATTAGAAATTGAGAATCTTTAAGATAATGGTTATCTTTTTATGTGGTCAATAGCTTCAAAATTTACGGATGCAGTGGCTTTCATGTTGTATAAGGGATATATGTATGTTTTAATTATTAATAGTTATGTTTTATAGGATAGTAGATACAGTTGCATGGATCAAAAGAGGAATAAAAGCAAACCTTACAAACAGATAAGGGTATCATTTGAGACATAATAAGGAAATATGTTTGGTGGGCTTGAAAGGTTCTCCACCTCCTGGTTCAAAATCTTTTACAGCATCAGATACCATAATAGGGACAGCAAGAAAAAACTCACAGAAGCCAGTTTTTATCAAGCACATAATTGAAACTTTAGTTCCAGGAGGTACTTATTGTGAGATATTTGGGAGAAAATAATTAAGGAAATGGGTACTATTGGAGACGAACTATGATTATATTCTCTGGATAATTTTATTTCATTAAAAATTTCATCTTACACTTAAAAAATTCTACCTTATAACAGACTACTTTTCAACGAGATTTAAAGAAGAGGTAGAGGCAAAAATCAGAAAGAGAAAGCTCAAAGAACAAAGAGCCAGTAGTCCCAAAACTTCACACCAGAGCCAACACATTTATAAAAATCTGAGAAAAATTTGTAATTGTATTAAATGAATAAATATTCAATTGATAAGGTTTTCATTGATTTTGTCACTGAACTCCTATAGTGAAGGAATTGTGCTAAAATCAGACGAAAAATAATTCAAAAATATTTTTTGTTCTTTCCCTAATAAGTTGTCCCTTCTTACGAATGTTGCTAATTCAAGTATGTCTCTACATTTTGCTGCTAACTTGGTAAATTTATCTCCCAAAATGATCTCTATCAGAATCACTATTATAGAGAAAGTATCTTGTCTGATGTCACCATTATGAATCTCATCCAAGTCAAAAGGATGCTAATAAATGCTTATTGGCATTTATGAAGCTAGGCACTTTTATCCTATAAAGGAACAATAACAGTAATTTGAAAGAAAAAGTTTAGAATCTTTGTGATTGAAAATCCTAATGTTTTTTGGGCAAATTTATCTATGCACTAGTCCTAATTCATGTAATTAGTGAACGCAATCAATCAGTTAAAGCAAAAACTTTAAGTTTAAAGAAATAACTTTTGAGACTCTCAACTGTTTATGAAGTGTATGTTTAAAGGACATTTTCTTCAATTGGAAACTCTCGCTATCAGTAAATACTGCGATGTAATTGTCTTAAAAGGAAGTTTAAGAGCATGATTTCATATACCTTAAAATTTTGAATTCATTCCAAAGGTTTTAAGTTGTATTGTAATCTTTGTTTAGTTAGTCGTATGTAAGTTTAATTTGAGAGCCTTCAGCTAATATGAACTCATCTTCGTTTAGAATTAATTAGTTATCTTATTAAGATAATCTCAAAATTAGTTCAATTTCATTTTTTAAGAAGGGGTGTAGCACATCTTAATTCTGAAAAGTTAATTTTTAGCAACTACATAAATGATTTTCTTGTGCATTTTATGTTGCTGTGTTGATAATAGTCACACTATCATCTTCTTTGTTTAATGCTGTATGATCTAAATTAGGCAAAATGTTTTTATGTTCTTCTTAGTTAATTTATGTTGCTGTTTGATTATTGATCTTGTCAGCGACAGCATCAGGGAAGTTTCTTGCCTTTTCTATCTAGGACAAAATCTATAAATTATGAAATATAAATATTTTACAATTTTTGGATAACCCAATTAGATTAAGTCACTTGTATTGTGTCTTGTCAAATGTTGCAATAAATTTTGTTTGCACTTAAAATTTAGCTATTCATTCTTTTTTGTGCAAATTAAACAGACATAGTTACCTCCAACTTTTAGTTACATAAATTTTCCACTTTCTCAGTTATGTACGTGTAAGTGTTTTAAGTTCCATTTAAGTATAGACTTAAGAACATAAATGACAATGAGCTAATTTTTTAGGTTTCTTGTTTTAGTTTTTAGCTCTAGATGATCTTCTTGACTACCATTTCTCATACATAATTTTATACTCATGCGACCCTGAAAAAACATAAATAACTTAGGGCAAACTAATTAGTTATGTATGAGGCTCTGAAGTTTTTTATTTAATTATGTCGCTAGAAATTTCTTTTGAACCATAGTGCGAATCAGAAGAAAGCGAAGAAGTTTCAACACTCATTAAACAATTAATAATTAAATACAAGTCTATATTTAATATATTCAAACCCCAAATAAATTGTGGACATAAATAATTTTACTAAATACATAAATAAATACTAAACACATAAATAAATTTTTGCCGAGATTACTAAGACATAATTAGGAGACTCCTGAAAATGAGCTTGAATGAAATTATAGATTTGCTGGGAGATTCCTGGAACATAATTGGGAGATTCCTCTGAATGCTATTTATGTAAGCTATTTCTCGTTTTTAAAAGTCAAACAAATATAACAAATTAGACAAAACTTGATTGGGGTTATATGATATATCAAATTTTAAGGCTCAAATAAAAACTAAAATAGAATTTCCCTGAAGAGTCAAGTTATGTTTCATGAAGTTATATTTATGTATGAAGAAAATAATTAGCCAATAAAATTTAATAGAGCAAGTAAACAAAATAATATGAACCAATAGAAACATAAATTTTATTTTTATGTTGCTTTATTATTAAATAGTAAGACATAAATATTATTTTTATAGGACATGAACTAAAATCTCGATAACAATTCTCTAAGCCTTAAGAACATAAATTTTAGAACTCTCGAGGGGAGTCTGAATACCAAATTAGATTGGTACAATCACCTCAAATATTCATGTAAGCTTAATTTTATTTTATGTTTTAGTGGGCTATCATTTGCCTGCATTTAAAAAGACAAGCATGAAGTTTATAAAAGATGTACTTCCATCTTAGAAAGAGCTGCTAAAATCAGCTGACGTTATTTATGTTAACGTGCCTAATTACCCAGAGCTCAGTGTCAGCAACATAATCAATTATGTCAAAGACGATAATGTCCTCATGAGATACTTAGGTATTTATGATGGAATCACTGATCTTCCAGATAAATACTTTTTCTTTGGGGTGCTTGGGACAATAAAGAATGACTGGCTAACATAAATAATTAGAGAATAAAAATAGGCCAGAAATTATGTTGCTGATGAAGAAATGAAGGGGGGATCAATTCTAATTAGTGAATAGTTTCTCTAAGAAATATAATCAGTACCTCATTTCTCAAGTAAGCCTAAATAATTGTTTATGTCTTTATAGAAAAGAAGGGGAAGGCTTTGTCGATGCTGAAATCTAAGTCAATGGGAAGGAAACAGCAGAAAAAAAGAAAAAGGTTTGAAATATCTACAACTATTGAGGGTGAAGAACAAAATTTTATAAATCACACCTAAATAAAAATTTAAGTCAACCTAAGATTAAAATATGATGATGAGAAGTCCTCCTGCAAAACGGATGTATTTTAACTAATGACTTAAGCTATTTATGTTATCTATTTTATTTATGTATTAAAAATTTTTAATAAAGTTAATATTCAAACACTTTGTGTTAACAAATCAAGACAGTGTCTTTCACTGTTCATACAATCATTTTGTTTAATTGACATAATTGATTATGTTACTGTTTATAAATTCTTCATGTTGCTTAGTTTAAACTATTAATTGATAAGAGACTTCCTGTATTCTTTCTTCACCCTGGAAAACAAATTCTCAATACAATTAAATTTCGAGGAATATGGAGCGTTGAATAATAACTTCCACCCCTTATTGTCAACTGCCTCTTTGAACTATTTTGAATGATGAGCTCTCAAATTGTCAAGAAAAATAGTTAGCTGTTTATCTTTGTAATTAGGCTCGAGATCTTCTAATACTAAAATAAGGTCTTGAATTTTAATTGATTTTTTTACAATTCGAAATAATTCAAGTCCATTCTTTGGATTTATTATTACCAAAGCTGCTAAAGTATCTAGAGTTAATCCCTATTTTGTCAAAACTAAGTTTTAACTTTTCGGTGCCCACGCTTTCCAAGAAGTTGAATGAGCCTTAAATATTGTTTCATCCAAGTATTCAATGTTTTGATTTTGATTTTTTATTTCCCAAAGTTTAGTGTTTACCCTTTGCAAATCTATTTTAATTTGATTCAATTTGTGGTCTGTTAAGTTATAATCACTTTAACATATTTTATACTTAATGCCATTCTTTATATATAATTCTCTGAGTGCAGTGCATGAGATTTTAATTTCTGGAAATCTACGATGAAATACTATAGCTCACTGCTTTAACGAAAGTGTAATCTGGTCTTTGAGAGTCTTGTATGATATCAAATAATTAATATGGTCTGAAGTTAATTGAAATCTTTTATGTTTTCTCATAAGGCAAAAAGTTCTTTCATTTTTCAATTATTTTAACATTTTCAATATTTCCTTCCTCTATATTCCAAGGCAATCTTATAGTTATTTTATAGAAGCAAATACTTTGTTAGTAGAAAAATATTCAAGTTTTCAGTAGCGAAGCATGCAAACTAAGTTTAACAAAGTCTTTTATTCGTTTTGTTTGATTTCCATACTTAAGAATAAATAAGTTTTAATTAAATTTATACAATTTCAAAATTTTCTCAGATTTTTATAATTCAATAGACTCCGGAACAAGCAAGTTCAAGGAAGAGTCAAGCCACATCAAACCATACTTATAGTCAAACCTCACTTTTCAATAGTGATTTTAATAACAAACTATACAATCAAGACTCTCAATTGGGTACCTAAGGTAGTAAATTATTCAACAATATACCTAGCTCTAAAAACTAAATAAATCTATTCAATAGCTCTAACACTAATCTACCAACCTTAGATATCTGGGGAAAACCAATCACTCAACTAAGTTAAGCGCCACCTACATGGAATGATCTATTCAAACCAAATTGCTCACTAATTTAACAGTTCATTATTCACAAAACCCAGAAACCCCTCCAACAAAACCCCATTTTCTAATACAGCCTATTTAATCAAGATTCTAGTACTAAATAGGAATAAAATAGAAATTAAGGTCATGACGCACCTAGGGTACTAAATAGGGAAACCAAAGAGACTTAACCTTAACTTACACAGAACAAACTTTTTGACCAAACTCAAAATACAATATAGTCCCCCCAAATAATACGGGAAGAACCCATAAAAGAATACCCTACACTCCAGTCACAGAATGAACACATCAATGACAAATCAGAAGTATTAACCAAAGCGTCCCCATACTTGCTAAAAATATCAGAAAAATTTTCTGTTGACATCAGAAACTAGGAAAAAATTCCCAACTTGATCAGAACCAAGGATATAAATATTAATAAGGAAATTTTCCTAATAGACCTAATGATTGAATTACAATCTCAAAAATAATATAATAGAATTGAATATGCCGGAAATAGTATATAAAAAGAGTACAAAATAAAAGAATAGAAAATTAATTGTACTTTAAGAAATGTGCAAAGACTCAGAAACTTCTATAAACTAAATAAAAACTTGGAAAGCTTATAGATCCAAGAATCGACTGAAGAAATAGTTCCAAAAGATGAACAATGGATTAAATATCTGAAAACTAAATTCATCAAGAAGAAGAAAAGAAAGTGAAGATCAGAGAACAGGCACAGTTGGAAAAGACAACCTACTGTCTAAAGAAGGAAGAATTCTCTTGTTTCAAACAAGACTCCTAACCATTAAAAGGGCTTGTCCCTTATTTATATATATAAAAACATATACCAGATCGGGGGTCCCCAGAGACCTCAATGTGATCTAATTATTATTATTATTATAATTATTATTATTATTATTAGAATCATTAAAACAATAGTATCTAATTTCGTTACTTAAATTAAAATAGTTACGTTTTAAATGAGAGTACCATAAGATAATCCAATAAATTGGTGGTATTTAAATTAAGATTAAGCCATAGTTGTTTATTTAAACTAATTGAAGATAGAAAATAACCAAAAAAATATTTTTATTGCATAATAGTTATGAGCCTATGACAAAACAGAAGAATCTGTCGTCTGCATCTGTAGCAAGTTAAAAGCGCCTTTGTTAAAAGTAGAATCTGATACTTTTTAAAGTTTGATATCTTCATTATTAGCATCTGGTTAATTATAAGTATTTTGGTTTAAAATAGTATTATTACAAATAACTAACCATACTAAATTTATCTTGTATTGATACTGAGAGTACTGTTTATTTTGATATGCTATCCAATTGAATTTTGCAGAGCTGATGACTAATTATAATCAGCTTTTTAAAATCGGTAAATGCGTTAATCATAGTTGCTAATTAAGCCCCGTATTCTGTTACATTTTTGGGGTATAAATCGAATCAAAGGTTGCAGAATAATAAATAAGGACGAAAGCAACTCCATTAAAATCTAATTAAATATTGGGATCTTTAACTAATGTAATCTTTGATATATGTATAACAATTTGCATAATTTTTTTTACGTTTAGCTAAAGTTATTCATCCTCTTATTGTCTTATTTAAGCTTCTTAATCTATATTTTACTATAATTATATATAGGCAGTTTATCTTAATTATCCATCTTATCTGACACTAGAATTAATGCTTGATTGCAGAATTTCTCTATTATTAGCTCACGTATAATTCTAATCTATATAATTTTGATAATCTTATTTATCACTGTTAGTAAAACAAGTGTAAAAGTTAATTTTCTGACAGAGTTTGTTATATTTTTGCAGAACTCTCTCCGAGTTGCACAAAAGAATCATCACATACTATTTAAAGCCTAATTATTAAATTCTTAGGGTAATCTTAATATGTAATTTTTAAACCATTCAGATTTATTTATGCTTAAATAGCATCTCCTAAAAGAGCTTTAAATGAATATCAAAATAGAGATTTACCTGAAATAGTATTTCTATTTAGGAATTATATATTCAATTTGATATATTAATTATAAGAATAACATTTTTTATATTTCTAAAAGAAAGCACGTTTAAGAAGAAATGTCAAAATTAAAATAATTATAAGATGTTTTAATGTATGAGTATATACTAATCGTAGGCTGCAATATAAATTTTAAAGTTAAAAATGTATGGAATTTATACTATTAATAATTTGACGCATATTTTACAAAGAATTGCAATAATTTTAGGTAATATAGCGGGTATTCTTTTTTAATTACCAGAGGCTTAGACAGTACACGATATGATAATTAATTCCTTTGCTTTAAATTTAAATTTTACTTCTATTTTTTGGCTCTTTTGCATTAGTATTTTATTTATATTCTAAATCATTTTAATACGGAAAAGGAGTTTATAAAAAAATAGGCTATGATCAATTTCATATATATTATGTATTAAAATTTTTATAAAAAAATCCTTATATTTTATATGCTTATGGTTTTAATTTTTTCTATGAATAAGTTATTAACATGGTAATGATGTCTCATATTAGAGTTTAAATTGATTATTCGCATCATTTATAATGTTGTAGGAAAGATTTTTATTTTATGTACTCTTTTATGTTAATTGTTACATTTATTTAAATATCCAATTAAAATTACAATTAGAAGTATAGGTTCCTTTTTTTTTACTTATTCACAGAAAATTAATTCATTAATTTTATAAAATATTTTACTAATAATTTCTATGTTTTTAAAGATAGTTTTTTTGTCTCACGCTCTAAGTCTAAATTTGGAGGTCAATAAGTCTTTCAACGAAAACACTCTTTCAATTTTATTTCTTCTAACTACAGTGTTCTGGCTCACTTAAGCAATTGATTTATTTAACAGAAATTTGCACAATCATATATTCTGATAGATTTATACATCTAATTGATAGATTGCTATTTAAGAAGCTCGCATGACTTCAGCGCCAACATTCTCTAATACTTTTAAAATTCTATAATTAAGAATACATACTCAACTGATAATTGAAGGTTCCTTATTGAATATGATTCTGGTTCTTTCTCTGATGTTGCTGCAACATTTCAACCAACAGATGCTTATTGAAAGACATACTAAGGATTCGAAGAAATAAGCTTATTTATAAAATATGAACTTCGTGACTTCAGCTGTTTTATTTCTGTATGTTAGATATTGTTAATTAAAATTTACATTTTAACACATTGGAAGAACATGCAAATTAAGAGAATCTTCGATAAAAAGATAATTTAAACCCTGAACAATATAAAATTACTTAGATTTTTATTTCTTATTTTTATCATAAATATTCTAGTTCTTAAATTTCTAAATAGTATCAATTAAACCTTTATTAATCCCATTGTTTTAATTATTATTCTGTATTTATATAAAGTATTGCGCTTTCTAAATTATTTGGCCACATAAAACCCAGTTAAAAAATTTATTTAATGAATCAATTCAGTCTTGTCTTATATCCATGTGAATTTAATTGAAGGACACTTATAACATAACTTAAATATACTGATTAATAAAAATAATATTATCAAAGTAAATTTAAAAGCAAGACTTACTAATGGCAGTTGTGCAAAGGGATGGTGCATCCCTGATTTCCCAGTCTCCAATATTATAAATAATTTTAATTATTTCCCTTGAATAATGATGCTGAGGAAGCTAAATTCAAATATATATTCAATATCCTTTTATTGCTAATTTATCTAGGAAAATAGTCTATAATTTTTGTCATTTATATTTATCTTTATTATTGATGGAAAATTTATGTTTAAAACACATTTTAAGACTACTTGATTATTCTGATCCTATATTAAATATAATTGCTAACAAATACTGAGACGCTATTATTGATGCCTTTGTATCCTTTTGAACCTAGATACCTCAAAGAACAAATCATAATATCATCAGTAAAGATGTCACATTTCAATTCCTGAATAAAATGTCCCCAAAAGGTATAGAAACATTTTAATTAACTTTTACGCTATAACTAGTATAAAATCGAAAGATTACATATAAAAACTGTGGCTTTTAATGATCCAACGATAATGCGCGACTATACTCGCTATATTACCTTTAATGCTGCGATCTCTGAGTATTTAATAGGTATGAAATCGTGTGACTCAACCAGTCCTTGTTGACTGTGAGTTAGAAGAGCATGATGTATAAACTTTATTTTACTAATTTTGCAAGGAAATAAACAATGATTGGATAAAAAACTGAGAATGAATGTAGATCTTGTATTTTATGTTGACTAAGCATGATTCAGCATCTGCTATATCAGAATTGGAACTCTTTCTTTTTGAAAATGAAGTAAAAGAGAAAGTCTGAGGTGCAGTGGACGGCAATTCCTTTTGTTGAGATGTCAACGAATATTGAGAGAGCAATGAGTAGTGCTCAGAAATTTATAGTAGGTTTTTTAGAAACTTTTTCTCATCAAAAAAATACTGAGCGTGCTAAATGGAAAATCACCAATACTATCCCCTCCATTTGCAATAGCATAAGATAAAGACTAAAGTAAGAATAAGACTGCATCATCCTCGTAGGCAATGGTACTTTAATTAAAAAATTATATGGTTTAGATCTATCCCCAAAATCAGGGGAAATGTAGAGGACCTGAGGAATGTCTTAGAGAGGATAATGAGGTCGAATTTGTTTAAAAATGGGGATTATTAATAATCAAAGAAATCTATACACCTTAATAAAAAGTGTAATTTATAATAAGATAGAATTTTTGAGAAATAAGAGAAATTTTAAATGAAATATAGAGCTGGGATTTAAATATACAAAAAGCATTTAAGATAAACACGTATTTTCAAATATAGGCCAAAATACAGAGATTTTGCTTCGATGGATCTCCGAAAGTATTTACCAGAAATATACAAGATATTCTGAGTATACCGCACAGCTGTGCGTAATCGCAAATCCGCACAGGTCCGCACAGGATCGGCAAAAATAACCCTCCGCAAACTTTTTTCAGCCCATTTTCAAATTCTTAATTCAAAAAGGGAGGTAGGGTTTATAGGCCTTAAAATCATTAAATCTTAATTATCTTAATTATTATAAGGCTTTAATAATTTAAAATTATTAAAAATTAAAAATGGATCTCTTTAATAGGAAATCTCTAAAGAGAAATTTAATTAGATTAATAATTAATAAATTTATAATTAAACTTATTTAAGTTTAATATATAATAATTAAGATAATTAAGATTTAATGATTTTAAGGCCAATAAAGCCTACCTCCCTTTTTGAATTAAGAATTTGAAAGTGGGCTGAAAAAAGTTTGCGGAGGGTTATTTTTGCCGATCCTGTGCGGACCTGTGCGGATTTGCGATTACGCACAGCTGTGCGGTATACTCAGAATATCTTGTATATTTCTGGTAAATACTTTCGGAGATCCATCGAAGCAAAATCTCTGTATTTTGGCCTATATTTGAAAATACGTGTTTATCTTAAATGCTTTTTGTATATTTAAATCCCAGCTCTATATTTCATTTAAAATTTCTCTTATTTCTCAAAAATTCTATCTTAATAACTTTATAATATTAGGTATTAATAGTTTTGTTAATTAAATACATTCAGAGATATTTTGGTTTATAGTACTATGTTAATTAAAATGAATATGGTTGTTCAATTGATTTTTAGTATAGTTTGAAGTTATTCTATTATTAGCTATCAATTTTAATTTTCTATATACCTCTTTGTTTTATTGCTTGAAAGGAATATCGCGAAAATATTTTTATTTCTGAATTTATTGGTTTCATAAATTCACAATTATGGCTCTCATTTTATATGCATTTATTACCAAACCACTAATTCAGCATTCATTTTTCAGAAAAAGAGAATAACTTATATAGTGAAATAAATTGTTACTAAGAAAAGTAACAAACTTAAAAACATTGACTGTTATTGATTGGTATTTAGAGATGGAGAAAAAGGCATTAGTTATTATAAAAAATAGGACTTTCTGCTTCCTCAATTTATTCTGAAAGTTTCTATAAAAAGCTATGAGTACTTGATTTTTCAATAAGAGTAAAATAAAAAAGTAAAAGTGATTAATCAATAAATTAGAATTACATTGAGAAAGTTAGAAGCCATTTTGTTGAATTGATTTTCTTGTATTTCACAGGTGAAGCCTTTCAAATTCGCTATGATCAAATTTTTATTCCATTACGTAAGATTTCTGTTTACTAATTGTTTTAACAACATTTTATGATAATAATAATTTTTACAATTTCTCAAAGTTTATCATATATTTTTACTGTATTTATTGTAAATACTTTAATCATTATTAGTCAGATGCAAGATTATATTGAATAATACATAATCAAATGGAGAGATAACAAAAGTAATAGAATCACAGAGATTAAAGAGATTAAAGAGATAAACATAAGGGTCCATAAGATTAGAACCAATTAGCACTTTAGTAATCTGGTTAGATTGGAATGAACTATAACTTTACGTTTGATAAGGCATTGGGTCAGCACATTTTTAATTACAATTACAACAAATTATGAAATACTTTAGATTATATAATTTATTGTATATTTTGAAGAATCCCTTTGTAGTTCAGTAAATTATAGAGAAATCGGGTATTAAACGAACAGATGTAATGTTCGAAATCGGTCCAGGTACAGGTAATTTGACTTAATCCTTATTGGAGAGAAGCAAAAAGGTTATCGCAGTAGAAATCGATGCTCGTATGGTTGCAGAAGTTTCCAAGAGATTTAATAAATTAGGTTACTAGCATAAGTTTAAGCTTATCCAGGGTGATGCAATCAAGACGCCTTTACCATTCTTTGATCTGTGTATTGCAAACACTCCTTATCAAATATCATCACCTTTGGTCTTCAAATTGTTACAGCATAGACCTATTTTCAGATGTGGAGTGCTTATGTTCTAAAGGGAATTCGCTCAGAGACTAATTGCTAAACCAGGCAGTGATATGTATTGCAGACTCAGTGTGAAATAATTTGGTCATATATGATTATAGGGGAAGTTATTACTTCGTATTTATAATGAAGGTTTAACTATTGGCAAGAGTTGATCATTTAATAAAAGTTTCAAAGAACAGTCTTAAGCCACCTCCTAAGGTCGAGTCCTCGGTCGTTAGAATTGAACCTAAATTCCCACCTCCTCCAATTAACTTTCACATTTGCTTATTTCTATGATTATTGATCTAAATTCTAAATAGATCGAATAATTTATAATTGAATTTTAATCAGAAATAAACTACATTAATAAAGATAAAATTTAGAACCAACTAAATATTTGCAACTACACTATCTTCTTGTACACTTTTATTTTCTTTACTTTTAAAAAACGAGAAGCTAACTGCAGACACTATCCTAATCAATGTTAAACAGTTGTAACAACTAGTCTGGACCAAATAACTAGAAATGGTTGATGACTTAAATAAATGGTGAACAGGATGATGAGGACTTTAACGATTTATTTTCAAGTTCATCAGACGAGGAACCTCAAGAGAAAAAGTAAAAACAATAAACAAGAACAGAGTTTAAAAACCAGACAAAAATCGATATGGAATATCAAACAAGCATAAAAACCAGGAATACGATACACCACCGACTTCTTCCTCAGTAACATCAAATACAAAGATTAGTAACAATAATTTTTAGACAAACAAAGGGCTTTAATAAATTAATTGCAAGAGTGGTAGAGCAACTTATGAGCAGTACAAAGAGCAACATCATCATGATTGTAGCCCTAGATGCAGTAATAAAAAGATCGAACTCAAGAGATAAATCTCGAAGAAGTAGTTTTAAGAGAAGCAGAGATAGGAGAGACAACAGAGATCGTAACAGCAGATATTACAGTCGCAAAAGCAGGAGTAAATCAAGGAGAAGATACGAAAGTAATGTTTCAGCTTCTAGTAGAAGAATGGATGATGATGAGAAATGATTTGGGTCTCGTAAGGAAGAATCTACTTTTAAAGATAGAAGGAACTTGTCGCCCTCTTAACCTCGAGAGCCTAGACAAGGTGGGGTAATAGATATTGTAACAAGACATTTTGGCTAAAGACCCTTGTATTCATACTAAAAAAGATGTTTAAAAAAGGATGATTTTTTAAACAGAAATGAACGAGATTATGTGTATTTTATAGTTTAATAAGTTCAACAGCGAAGATATGAAATTAGAGACGATTATGATTTGGTTTTATAAATCACTATATTAAAAACAATAAAAACTTCTGAACAACAAAATAAAGGATTAAAAGATTAATGAAGCTATTAAAGTTGCAAAATATTTCTATCTTTAAAATGAAACTTAATGGAATATGTTTGATGATGAATTATGTGATAAATCGCAGATGGTTTGAAAAATGGAAGCACTTTGTTTCTTATGATTATATTGTTAATCATGTAATGACTTTGAAGAGACCAGTTAAAGATTTATTTATTTATAAAATTATTAGTGGATCTAGTTAACATCCAGGAGATGTGACCAATAAATTCTTAGTTATGGACTAAAAGGATTTTTATCATAATAGAGTAGACGCTTTTGATTACACAAATTACCCAATTAAAGACAATTAAGTCTTTCTAAGGATTACATAATAGCAAGAAAAGGAATTTGGAAAATTTTAGGGTTGAATAGTTTAAACTAATTATATTAGAGTTTAATGTCAGAAATTTTATCCCTCATAAATTCTATATAACTCTTATGATGGATTAGAAATAGTAAGATACACAATAGTTAAAGATAAACTTGGTAAACTAATGAGAGAGCCTAATCTACCAAAATTAAAATTGCATTAATGAGAAGAGGCGACCGTCTAAAATATCCTAAGATCTTAAATTTACAGATGAAGTATATTCAAGGACTTGAAACACCATCTTAAAAATATTTTTTAGTTCTTAACAGACTCAACTCTGAACGACATAAGATTATGGCTATTTTCAGATGAAGAAATGAGTTTGGAAGATTTTGTTGAGTCTTATAACTAAGGCATAGCTGATAATTTGACTCACACTTTTGAATTTCCAGGAAAAAGTTTAGAAGAAAAAAATCATACTTATATCGATGAATATAAATCAGTATAGTTCAATAAACTGTGTTCATCGAAGTTAAAAGAGCAACCCATTAGTGTATTTTTAATTTAGACTTGAGAGATGGCTCTAAATTTTACCAACCAATAGAGAGTGAGATATGGAAGTTACCTTACATGCTTGGAGATGTGGAAGATACAGTTTGATTATAATTTTGAGTATGAGTTGTACTGGAAAGTACGAAACAACTCAATCAAAGAGTACTATGATCAAACTTACTATCATAAAATATTTATGCAGAGCTCTTGAAAATGTATGAAAATTTATCAGATAACAAAGCATGCCTCGAATTTGGAGACCAGGCTAACTTTGAAGATAAACTAGTAATTAAGTGTAGTTCTTGTGGTAAATTCATTAGAAACGATAAATTTGAGACTTGTACTACATGTAAAGGTGTTAAATATTGCAATAACGAATGCAAGTTAAAAGATCAGAAATTTCACACAAAAACTGCTTGTGACAGATTTATTAAGAAATAAGTTTAGTAAGCATAAAGAGAAAAGTATAATGAATAGCAACTTAAAATTCAGAAAGAGTAGAGGGAATAGAGTATATTATAAATGCAGCAATTAATGCTTAAACAAAAAAAAGAAAAAATCAAGACCTGATCATAATAACTTCAACGAATTTGAAGAGGATGAAGAATGGCAAGGATCAGAGGACAATCTGGAAAATAAAGTCTTCTCAGGGTTCTAAAATCTTAAGAGATCTCAACGATAGGCAATATAATCCAATGCTTCTTCTTAAAGGAATAACTTGTAAAACTCAACAAACTAAGATGACTTATCTGATGAAGAAGATTCTAAAATAAATATGGAAGTAGAGCTTGAGCCTGACTAAGATGATTCAGATAAAGAGGTAAATTAAGAATCAAAGTCAAATACTTAAAGTGACTCTGTCTCCTCGAAAGATTCTTAATAGTACCAGAAGAGGAGGATTGCTAAATAAGTTACCAAAGATCTACAAACAACTCAACAAAGGATAGCAGCTGAAAGACCTATTGCAAAAAAGGCACCACTCAAGAAACCAAAAATAAATACTTTTATTGGTCCACAAATTGAAGCTCATAGATCAAAATTAGCAAACGAAAGCAAAAGTAAAAGTTCATCTAAGCATTGTAATAAAAACAGCAGCAATAACTCATCATAATCTTCCTCATAAAGTTCAAAATCAAATTAATCTGACGATGAGGACTCAAAAACTGAGAATAATGCCAAAATCAAGAAAGACAGTCAAAGAACCTAGAAAACAAAAAAAATTATACCTTTTTCTTACAAAAATCACAAATTTGTTATTGGTAATGGCATAAGCAACATAGAAAATAACTGTTTTATCAATGCTATTATTCAAGCTCTTGCGACCAATGAATAAATAAAAATATTAATATTGATTTAATTAAGATTATATTCAAAATTATATTCTTATAGAAAAATCATCTTTAATTGTATAATTTTATTGAATGTAAGATTCTCCATAACTTTAAAAGAATACCTGCTAAACTACGACTCCTCCTAAGCACACCCAATCACCTCCTCCCGAGACTAACTTGTACAATAAATTAAACATATCTCACCATATATTCCTTTACAAAATTGTTAATCCAACACAACTGGTGTTACTAGTACATAGCAATCTACCACAGTAAATCCAATATACTTCAAAAATGCTCTCGGGCAAAAGAGTCCTATGTTCAAAGGATATGAATAGTTTGATGGCTAAGAATTTTTAATATTTTTAATGGACTTTCTGATAGAAGAAACCAATTAAAAAGAAGTCAAGTTCGAGAAGTAAGACTATGAATTAATGAAATAAATTGTTAAAAAGGAGAAAAAGGTAGAAAAAGTGTTATAAAATGAACAAAATTAAGCAGTTTAAGAAATTAAGTAGCAATAAACATCCTAGAAAGAAGACTCATAGGAAGAGGAGTCAAAGGATTAAATAGAAAGTAATTCATTAGAAAATGAACTGAAACAAGAAATTGAACAACAATTAAGAGAGCCTTAAGAAGTTCAAAATCAAATTAAGCAAGAAGAATAATTTAATAACCTAGGGCCTGAAGTCTATCCACAATAAATCTCTTATAATCAAGGAGTTACCTTCGCAAAACATAATTGAAAGATACTTTTAAGGAACCCTCCGCTAAGAGATACGTTGTAAAATATGCGAAATAACTTCCACTTCCAAAGAAAATTTCAATTATTTAAGTCTACCCATTGAATTTGAATCAGACAAGTCAAAGTTTGCAAAAATAACAATTATTTACATTTTTGACATTGATAAATACAAGAAATATGAGGTTATGTTAAAGCCTGGCCAGTACACCTATCGCCAAGTCTTCGACAAAATTAAAAACAAAGTTGAGCAAGAACACAAAGATTTAAAAATAGCAAAAAAAATTTTTGTGTTAGTGGACTTAATGAACAATATCACTCTTCTTAGGTATTTATGGACGAGCAACTGACCCTTAGTTTTGTGGAAAAATAAGACTTGACAAGCTTTGCTTATGAAACTTATAAAGCAGGCTTAGATAAATTACTACCCATAAATTTCTTGCATATGACTAAAGAAGAGATAAAGGGCAATAATAATCGATCTTATCAATCATTCCCGAGACTTATCTAGTTCAATGAAACCGAATCAATCAAGAACATACTACAAGATATTCAAGGATATGAGAGAAACTCTTAAGGACTTACTTTATATGCAAAAGTATTCAAGTTTAATGAAGGAAGATTATCGTAGTGTGCATGATGAAATGTTCTTTGGAGCTGATGCAGAAACACCTTATAATTTAATCCTTAATTTATTACTTTATTTTACAATTTTAATATTAAAAAGACAATTAAGATTATTTATAATTAAATAAATATATTTTGATATATTAATAACTCTTTGATTATTTTTTCGAATTATTTAGTTTTTGAATATGTACTTGCTAATGAAAGATGGAACTCGATAGAGACTAGATTAACGTTTAAGTAAAAAAACTATTCAAAATCTACGACTTGAGTAACGTCATCAGAGCAGAGATAGAATTCATTATGGCAGCAGATTTCGTAAGAATGCGAGAATAGTTTCATCAATTATTACTGAGGACTTGCCTATAAGACGTTAATTCCAATTAATAACTACAAAAAATAGACTTGGAACCTTGTATAAAAAACTATGCCAAGCCAGAGTTGCTTAATGGTAATTAATTGTACTGTGAACAATGCAAAACTAAGCGAGATTGTGTAAAGTTCACCTATTTAGAAAAGGAGCCACAATGCTTAATTATACATTTGCGTCGGTTTAACATCAATAAATCTAATACTGGCTTGACAAGAAAGAAACTCGATCATATTGTAAAGTTTCCCATAAATAAGCTAAAATTTTCCAAGATTTTTCATGATGGAAGTGGCTACAGAATATGGCAGGTATCAAGCATAAATCTTACACTCTCTAGGCTATAGTTTAACATAAAAGTACGGCTATAGGTGCTTTTGGCAACAGTGGTTATAATAAAAGTGATTCTGGACATTACGTAACTTATTGTAGAGATGAAATTAATGACGATTGGTATCTCTATGATGATAGTAAAGTATCAATAGTACCAAATAATCCTAATGATGAAAGTAAAAGAAAAGAAGAAATAATAAACAGCAATAGCTACTTACTGTTCTACAGGATGAGAGATGATGAGGAAATTACTGGGAATCTAAAATCTTTCCTTGACATACTTAGATCTTCGAAGCTATCATATTAGCTATGAGTTATAGAGGCAGTTTTATAATTTTAAATTCAAATTTAAATATGAGTTAATTTTTTGAGAAAGACATCAGCACTCCCATCAAACTAAATGAAACTTAACTTTGGTAATACAAAGAAGTGTGATAGCTGTTAGCTAAACACCCATAAATTATAACCAGAGCTATCACTAGAGATCTCTATTACTAATATAGAAATTAAAAATATCAAGTAAATGACAGACAAGTGTGTTGGAGACAGAGAGGAGGAGAAAGTAATAAATGAAATTTCCTTTTAAGCTCAAGAAGTAGAAGTAGAAGTATATTATTGTGAGAAGTGTGAGAGAGATTTTGCTCATAAGTCAAGCTAGTACAGACATATAAAGGAGCATAGAGAAGCCAAGACAACTGTATTTTTAAAGCATGATAAAATGGATGGAAAATACGATTGCTTTGAGTGCCATAAGCAATACTCTCATACTAGAGATTTAAAGAAGCATCTTTTAAAAGCTCATAAGAGAGAAATAGAAGTTGATAATTAAGAGAATGAAATGAAGCTTCTGTCTAAAAGAAAAAGAAGAGAATCTCTTCAACCTGTAGTACTTGAACAGGCTAATGAAGCAGAATGTGTTATGAAGGCACGCAACCTCTTAGCATCTGAACTTACAAAAATTATGATCAAAATTCAATACAAAAAAATTCCAGTACTCGCTTAAATTGATTTATACACTTCGTTATAGTGCTACATAATTCTAGAGGACTCCTTTGATAAGAAAGTTATTAATGATCATCGATATGCTTACAAGATTTATCCTTTCAAGTATCTCTTAAGTGACGATAATTTATATATGGAATTTACTAATTAGTATCAAGTATTTACTCAAGCAAAGTTTAAAGAGTGAAGATACTGCTGTTCTCCTTACCAGAGATCATGTTGCTTTCAGGCTTCCACTCTTTCAAAGGACCCTTAGAGATTTCATAGATGATCAAAGGAATCATAAGTAGATTGCATTAATAACAACGCGAACTATTCAAGGTGTGAAAGAGCTTCACAAATTAGGTTTTGTACACAAAAATTTGAAGCCTGAGAATATAATGATAAACTTTTCACCTGTAAGAGTGACAATAATAGATTTCAACAGAGCTTTAAGAGTTGAGGTATCTAAACTTGGTAGTGTTATGGGAACTCCAGGGTACTACCCAGAAAGAGAAGACTGGTGAGATGGAGATTTTCAGTGGGATGTGTGGGCTCTGGCAGCAATAATAATAGAATGCGATATGCCTTGCAATGATTACTATTCTACAATGTGCGAAAAGGATGCAAAGCTAAGAATAAAGTAATTTATTGATAATACAAGAGTACCTCAATCAATGAAATAAATGGCAGAGTAAATAATAATCAAGCCAAACACTAGAGCAGAGTTAGCAATTGAATAGATAGAGTAGTGGATGAGCAAAATAAACTTCACACCCTACCACACGATCCAAAAGTGCGTTTTGAGTGATTAAATTAAGTACATTTACTATATATTTCGCATTAAAAACTATTAATAACCAACCCCTAACAAATTCTCTACAAATCAAAGCATTTATAAACCTCATTAAAGGGTTTTGGGGCTTTGAATAGAGTCTCCATTTATTGCTTTTAAAATAAACTTAACTCTCATTAATCTTACTAAAACTTTTAAATACTTACTTTAAATTCGTTAACTTTGTGTTTATAAATTAAGAACAATATATAGGGTCTCTATCAATAAATCAAAAGGTATCAAATATCTTTATTAGTTTTAGATATTTCAAATTTACATTTAATTATAACTACCACCTTATTCAAATTCTAATTAATCTTTAATTAATAAACTTTTTTTTTAAAAATTGATTAATTTAATGACCTAGAATTTTAAATGGCATGATTTTAAACTTTTATTTCTTCTTATTATCTATAAGAAAAACATCACAAAAATAACTATATTACCTCGATTAAAGAATACTTATCTTAATATCTTAAATAAATTATTTATTTCAAAAAATTAATCAACTTTTTATAAAAATATATAACCTTAATTTCATTTAACATTGACTTCTAATAAAAATAAAACGAATAAATATTAGACTAAATATAGCATAAAATCTAAATGATTCATCTCCCCAGAAAAAATTAAAGTCAGCTTTGAAAAATCCACTTGAGGTTTTTAAATTAAAGAAATCAGCTTAAACTGAAAGAAATGATAATGATCATAAACTTATAAATTAAGCTAGTAACCTTTCGGAAACTATAATTAATACCAAAGTTTCAATTAATTTTATATCAGTATTAATTTATTTTTAATACTATCTATTTTATTGAATTTATTTCAAAAGTCATTCCATAGACCACTAGAGTCCTAAAACGTTTGGAATGGTTTATCAAAGAGTTATTAAAAGAAATGGAATTACCAACGCCTCTACCCTATTTTGAACATAAACCCAAGAAATTTAAAAGAGCTTATTTTCGAGAGGAACGGCCTAACTTGCCACTCAGTGAAATATACATCGTTTAAAGTTAGAAAAAAATCTATGCATTAATATTGCTATTAATAATATAGTTTCAAAGATACAATAATCAAAATATTAATAAAAATGCAGATGACAAGAAGATAAAGTGTTCCTATTCTTGATTAGTATTTTGACAAACTTTATAAAATTATATAATGAACATAAATGTTTCCTTTAATCTTAAAATTAACTTCTTATATATTGTAGATATCCCCTAATACAGGAAGATGCAATTAAGTTACTTATAATGCAAATCCTTCATGAAATATAGATAAACAATTCATTTTGAAATTAAACTAATTTTATATTTGCTATACAGCATATTTATATTCTAAAGTTTAAATTAAATCTATTAAAGTTAATTATCTAATTTTAGATTAATTTAAATTATATCTCTCTTTATCTTATTGCCTTTCAAATAAAGTAAAATATATTATATACAAATTATTCTTCCTTAATGTTTTGAATTTAGATTAAAATTCAGTGAGCAGGAGAATGAAATATATTGAATATTGTGATTGGAAATTATTGAATAGTATATAATCGTGATTTTAATGATAAGGTTCATTATATAATTAATAGATAGGAAATATGGCACCTGTTGACATTTTTCAACTCTGAAATAAGAACACGATGAGCTCTCACGCGCTTACGTTGCTCTCCTCTCACAAGATGATGGACTCGAAATCACCGTAAGTAACAAACACTCCCTCACTCGCTCTCACTCAATTATCTTTCTTCATTTAATAAATTAAAAATAGATGGCTATCATTTCTTTTCACTAAATTTATTATAAAAGTTTCATAAATAGGCTTTATAAGAATTAGCTTATAATTTTGTTTATAATTTTAGGGTTTAAATTGCTGGTTATTAAAAGCATTTGTTTTATAGGGTGAGAAGTTATCCAAGGTCTTGAAGGCAAGTGGAAATGAAGTTGAAGCTTACTGGCCCGCTATGTTCGCCAAGGCCCTCAAAGGTAAAAATATTGAAGAACTTCTTTCCAACCTCGCTTCAGCCCCAGTTGGTGGAGCCGCAGTAGCTGCCAAGGTCGAGAAAGGTAAGAATTTAGCCCAATCAACTCTCTTTTGTTTTATTTATTACAAAATAATACCTGGCGTTAATCCTTATTTTTTTTTTTAGTTGAGGAGAAATAGGTTGAGGAAGCCGCCGATGTATACATTGGTAGGTATTTCGGAGACGACTATTGAAAAGCAATAAGCAACAAGCTGCATCATTCATCGCAAGCTGAATAAATAAGCTAAAGGGGGTGCTCTCAAGGGGTCTCTGCGTATTCTAATTTCTTTATTCTTCAAATTATATAATATCTATATTCACTAGAAATAATAGAATTCACTTTCTTTATTGAAATTCCTATTAAAATATTTATAAAAATAGGCAAAATAATTATTAAGATAAAACAATAAATAATTTATTGATTTTCTTATTGAATATTCTCAATATATAAGATTCATTTTTCTCGTATAAATTCATCATAGATATTTCTCAAAATTTCACAATTTACATCTCTCATAACTAATTTTAATGATATTTTGATAATTAACAATTCAAGTAAATAAAATATTGCTAAAATAGATAAAAATAGGAAATATGAGAAATTAATCAAAATTTTAATTTAATATATTAATTTTAACCAACTTTACTTTTCGTTTGTATTCGAACACTTATAGCTGAATGCTTGAGATTAAAGCGAAATTCAACTTACTTGCTTAAGATTGAAGCAGAAATCCTAAATTTATAGACTGAGTCTCTATTTTAGTAATCAGTAGTAAATTTTACTATCCCACACATAAAATGATTGGCAATCATAGGTATCTATGATAAAAATTCATCGATTTAGAGTGGAGATTCAAGATTTTGTCAAAAACTCGTTGTTGATCAGTGATTTGTCAAATTTGGGACCCGATCGTATTCTCCATGTTTTAAAACCCCCAGCTCAGCAACTTTCAAGTCCTGCTCGACTGTTTGAGCACCAAATTTGGTAGCTTTATTGGAGGAGGAGCCAAAATGATGATTTGAATGAGCGAAAATGAGAGAGGTTTTTGGATTTTTGGTTTGATTAGTTAAAATTAAAACTTAAAAGTGTGAAATGTAATAAGGGGGCTTTTAATCAATAAATTTGACGATTCAAGTGCAGTTTATGGTTATATTGGTTGCTTCTATAGTCCCTGCACCCCAACTCATCGTCTTTCATATCAATCTCACACAAATCCATGCTTGATGCTGCTGCACCACTGCTTCACACTGAAAGCCCAGAGCTTGTTGACGTCTGTCTTGGTCATTGCCTTCAGAATCTGCGAAAGCCGCTTCACCGTGGATCCTATAAAAAGTTAGGTATAGTATGCTTACTTGCTGTCAGCTTGCTCCTAACGGAGGTGCCTCTTGATGTATGAGAACAACTACTCGATGGGATTAAGCCAGGGTGAGTATTCAGCGTTGAAAAGGACAGTGACCTTGAACTTCCTAGCAGTCTCCGGCACCTCTGAATACTCGTGAATGACTGCGTTGTCCATGAGCAGCACGATCTTTTTATGGGCGAGATCCTTGTCTGTGCGCAGCTGGCGCAGGGTGTGATAGAGGAAATTCTCGAACAGCACAGCATCGAAGCCCCCCTCAATGATTTGGCTAGAGATCAGCTGGTCCTTGGTGATGGCTGCCACAAAGCTCATCTAAAATTGCTATCTCTTAGTGGATTTTTTGGAGATTGAGAGATTTCGAGCCAAGACCTCGTAAGACCCCAACCACTGGTTGACTTGCTGCTTCGCGATTGCGATGGGAGTATATGTGAATGATGGTAAGGGCTCAACTGGATCGACTACAGCTTGAGTTGCTTGATTACTCCCCTTAATGGACTTAGGGAACTTAGAATCATCTATAGAAGTGTCAATATCCATAGAATTTGCTTACTTTCTTGTCGATTCTCTGTGATTTAGCTGCTGCTTTGAGGCCTGATGGACAGCTGCAAGCGTCGAGGAGTGATGCCCGCCCAGTTTTCATTGTCATTCGCTCCCAATACCTCGCTGCCCTTGCGTTGAGTTGATTATAGTCTGAGACTGGCTAGGTTCTGGACCAATGGAGTGAGAACAGAAGCAGACTTTAGAGGGGTTTATGGTTAGCTGTTGGATTTCTTGGAAGAGCTCTATATTCTGATAGCGCAGAAGCGTTTCTGCAGGGATTTCTATTGAGCACTGCCCTCGGGGGCTTCCAGGATAGGTGACAGCTAAGTATACTTGTATTTATCGCTGCATTTGACAGGGGTGGTAGCGATGCTTTACTCCTTAACATCAAAGATATGCTGTCTCTAGGCGGAAGATTTCCTCAGTAACATTGGAAAGATCGATTTCGAGTATGGCCTTGAAACTTTTTGTGGAACAATTCCAGATCCACCCACTATTCGTGCAATATTGCCAATTTAGTCTTCTTAACTAACAATAGAACCATTTTCCTCTGAATTGATATCTCTCCAGCTGCTGATGACGCTGTATTCAAATAGTTAAGTAAAATCAGCAATACTTACCTAGAGGTTCCCAGAATTGCTTGGGGTCTCAGAATTTCAACTTTCAGGTCACTTTCATCTTGAATTGAAGATTAGTTTTTCAAAAATGGGGTATTCGGGGACTTCATTTTATCATACTTTCTGGCCCTTATTGATTATAGATGTGTTCGATTCGATGTTAGAGTAGCCAACCACCATCTCGCCATACTGGATGACATCGTCGGTGACGAGAATTTCAGTCTTACCAACAGCAAGGGCCAGAGAGGAGTCAACTTATTTGTTTTCATTGTGAAGGGCAGCTGAATTGAAACTCCATTGCTTTGTAGGCATGTAAACGCTCCTAAAATTCGATTCATCCACTGATATGATCACTGCGTCCTCAGTCTTGACACCCAAAGCCTCTTCTCATTGAAGGATGGGTCTCTATACTTCGCATTGGCGTTCCGGGCTTTGCCAAATCGTAAATGGAAACTTTCCTTGAGTACCTTTAATAGCGTAGCAACGCTGGGCACTGTTAGGTTCTTATATTCTTAGTCCTTACTCTGCAATTCAAGCAAGTTATCATGCAGGCGCCAGCCAGTGATCTTGTAGATGCCTTGCTGTTCAAGTATAGTAGCAATCGCCTTCAGCAACAGCGGGTTGCTCCGCGTATTCTTCCTCCCATTCTTGAGCTTTTGTTTTGGATTCAGCACTCTGTGCTCCACCTCATACTTGAACTTCTCGATTGCTTTGTATACAAATGGTCGATCCACACCCATTTCAAGTGCTATATCCTTGGGTTTCATGCCCTCCACCTTGTATTGTTAAACCACTTAGATTTTCTTTAGCGCCAGCTTCGCATCTCGACGTTTCAGGTAAGGATTCTTGGAGGATCCATTCATTGGTTAATGGTTTGAGTATTCACGATTTGATAAAT
>ARYC01003816.1:0-13385 GCA_000711775.1 Oxytricha trifallax
AGTTTAGAAAGCTAGCCCTCGCTCAGCAATAGACTGAGCTCAGACCAGCTAAAATAAAAAATATAAGAGAAGACAGACATAAAACCCTAACCTAATCACACCTAACAACTAATGGTGGCCACCTTACCCTAATGAAATGCTGCTGATGCTGAATCTGCTGAGGTTGATTCTATAAAAAGTTGAATGCAATAAAAGAAATTATTGAAGTTACTTACTTTGATACTGCTAAAGTTGAATCTTGTTGAAATCGCTGAATCTGCTCTAGCCTCTAAACCACTGAATCTGCTTCCATCACCATCTCTGCCTGTACCTAAATGCCTATAAGAAAACCTAAAAATTAAAGATTCTAAGATCTTGGGGTTATCACATCATGGGGGTTAATATCATTGGTGGATTAACAGTCAACGAGGCCTACCTAAGCCTCCCTTACCTTAGATTTAATCATTAAAGGAGCTTATGATGCTGACTCTCACTCTGCCTACTGCTGCTACTGAATCTAAAAAAAAGTTAAAAGAAAATAAATTGTTTCAATAAAATAAATTGGAAAAATACTTACCTTGATGTTTGTTGATGCTGCCGATTCCAATGCTGAAGTTGCTTCTGACTCCCACTCATGCTGCTCCTGCTAATCAAACAAACTAAGGTGGCCACCAATACACCTAATCATCAAACAAGAACTAAAAATAATTATTACAATTAAATATTTAGAGCTTGCTTAAGTACCCAAAATTTGGAAAATAGAACTTTCTAGATTTTCCCAAACTAATATTTGGAAGTTCCCAAAATATTTGGGGTTTAGGTTGATGTTCGTGATTCATCATCAGATCATTTTAACTTGAGCTTTAGTTTGAAAAGTCAGTTAGTTGTTTCAGTTTCACTTGCTTTTGGGATTTTTAAAAAGCTAATTTACAAACTTTTCTCTAACTTCAGTAATTTTGATTATGACTTTAAAACCCAGTAATCCTAAGTTCTGTAAGTGACTCTCACTCCAAGGGTGCTGGGGTACACACCCTGAAGGCCGAAGTGGCGTAAGACCTCTCAGGCTGTATCCTCGCCTAGTGCTTTGCAGGGCTGTTGCTGGTAGTAGAACTTACTTTACTTTACTAAAACTTAGAGCTGGTCTGAGCTCAACTTACTACACAACTTTACTCTGCTACTTGAGAGTGTACTCTGGTATTGGTAAGTGATACTCACTCTCTTATCTACTTCTATAGGTCAACAGCAGTGAGAACTCGTCTCAGCAGGTCACCTGCTTGCAGTGCTACTCACTGCTTGCTTGTTTTGTTTGAGTCTTTTACTTCTTGTTTCTTCGTTGCCTAAGCAAAGTGGTGGCTGGGTTAATACCTGGCTCACAGTGTTTAAGTTGTTTGTTAGCTTCTAGTTTAAAGTCTTTAGGGTTTTTGTGTGGTGGCTATGACCTGACTCTGACAGCCATATTTATCTGTCGAGGGGTCCGCTGGCCAGGGCAGCCAATCTCTGGTGTTTATTGCACTGGGGAAGGGTTGCTTGGAAGCGATCGAGCCTCAGCGAGGCATGTTTGAATAGTTATAGTATGTATTAATTTCAAGTAATAATCTTCACTTTAACCTTAAATTCCAAGCAGAAGCCTGACTTTTGGGCTGGTTTACTGCCCTCTCGGCTTACCCTATCATCTCTACCATATCCTAATGTTATTTTCTTATCAACAGCACCAATACCTAGTTATCCTAACGAAATTTCGAAATTCAGGTGGAGGGGTCATAAAGTTAGCCAAGCCAAAGTGCTGTTCCGGAAATGTTCCATATTCTAGGTCTTAAGGTCAAATAAGTCCAAATAAGACCCCATTTGCCTGGTATTTGAAGCCTGCCACCTCCCCTATTGCTCAATCTCCCCTATAACTGCGTGTTATTAGTAATGAGCAATGTTATCAATGCTTATGATCAATTAGCCATCATAGACATCACATGGGGTAGAGCTGGGCTGGACTCAAGGGGTGAGGAGGAGGCACTTTTTTGAAAATTTCAAGGCCAAAATGGCCGTTAGGACCTCCCTGACATTTCAAGATGAGATATAGCCGCTCCCACCACCAATCGGCTTCTTTCCTTCGATCTCGTCGATCTAGAGTGTATTAGCGATGTTTGGGTTGGGATGGTGGGATGGGGAGGAGATTGGAAAATAATTTTTGTAAAATCATACAAGTCATACTCTATAATCCGTTAGGGATAGTATAGGCACTTTCAAACTTGGAATTGAAAATAATTCGACCCCACCCTCTAAATCCGCGGTTCCTCAACTCTAAAACCAACTTTTTTTATGTTTCTGTAGTGAGGCTTGGATTTCTAGACGACTGGGAGTGGTTTGGGGTCGATCTGAGACTCAAGGTTGGACCTCATGGTTTTTATCCGGGGGAAATGAGGAGGTCCCTGAAAAGTGGCCTCAGATCAGAAATTGGGGCCACCGACCTACCGATCTGAGGGGGTTCAAAAATATGGTTGGCAAAGCCAACAAAACTCCCAAACCCCAAACCCCCTGATAGTTGATTGAGTGAGATTGAATGAATTTGAGATGATTAAATAGAGTGTTGAGTGATTAAAAGGAGTAATGTGAGAGGTTGGGGGTATAACGAGGTTCATGAGTAGATAAGAGGGGTATGTTTAATAATTTATAGTTAAAATCTAAAATCTGAATTCAATTTTTATAACTAAGTTCCAAATCACAAAATTTCCACTCAATTCGCTGACCACTCCAGCAATTCGATGAATATTGGGCAATCATGGCTAAATCGTCAATGGCCAGCCGCAATGATGATGGGTTGCGGCATCTACCCAGCAATAGGTGAAAATTAATGGTTGGACTTACATTATTCATGGCTCTGGTAAGTTAATAATATATATATATTGCTCTTAAACCCCAAAACTCTTTATATACTTTACCAATTTCTATTTAGACGGAAAATTTCCACTACAGTAAAGACTGCTTCTCAGCAGTTATGAATCTCTGTCAACTATCTCCCTATAATATTAATTTAAATGTTAAGGTATCAGTTGAAGCAAGCCAGCAACCAGAGCAGCGGCCCACTTTCAAAGTAAGAATTCCCCTTCTTATTTATTAACTTTAGATATGCAAAATCGTAGAGCCAGTTCGACCAACTTCCTTGCCAAGTTTGTGGCAAATGGATGTTTAAACGCACAATGAGCAGACACCATCAACGCATGCACAAGCCCTTAATCATAGAAGATTCTGACGCTGAAGAAGTCGTGATTGACACTGCTATTCCTAATTTTGCCCCATCTTCATTTATGAATACTTAAGCTGGCCTTCAACTATTGGGAGTCAAGGAAAATCAACTTGAGGAATCCAAACAACCCCAAGTGATGACTGGCTCTACTATCGACACTGCCTATGATTTCTTCAACTATCCTGAGCCCCAAGTCAAGTTAATGAAATTCGATCTCATGCTAAAGGATCACTGGAACCTTTCACAATCTCTACTCCCATTTACCTTGCTAGAGATTCCAGACAAATCAGTAAGACATTGATTTTAAATTCATATGTAGGTGAGCATAATGAAGGCAGTTGCTGTTTTGGAAGACACTGCCGACGGCTTGATTGAACGTAAGCTCAACATCGTATTGATGCTGCAACCAGAGCAGCTGCTTGAGCTAAGAAACATGGTCTATAACACAGCTTACCTCTCATTACTAAATAAGCGTTATGGCGAGGTCGCCACTGGTAAGTATTATTCTATCTCTCACCAAGGACTATAGAGAAAATGCCTGAGAAGTACTTAAAGATTTTCAACCCTTTGAAAGCCACAGTGTTCCAAAGCTATTTAAATGGCCAGCTCCGTAAGAGCTTCAGTAAGCTATTCCATTCCTTTATCGACGAATACAAATGCGATGTGAGCGATTAGCTTTCATATTTCAAAGTTCTAAGTGATATCCAAGTTGACGTGTTTGAATTCTTGAAAGTTGACAAGTTCCCAGTCGTCGAGTTCAACACCTCTATTGTTTGGAAGCCTGGCAAGTTCTAGCGCAATCACAAGTCGAAAACTTTGTGCAATCCTTCGAGACACGCTATTAATTCAACACGAGCATTGACAACTCAGGGGGTGCGAATTGCCATGATACTCCAATCGCTGGTCAACTTCTTCGTTGACATTCCTTGCAGACCCCAAACTTCGAGATTCATGTGCCTGAATATCTTACTCGATAAATGGTTGAAGGAGAACAAATCCATGAGGAGTGTGGGTTATAAATGCACCAAAACATCAAGACTTCTTGCTGTAGCAAGGGAGCTGGAGGATCAGATGTGGGTTTTGCTTGACCCCAAGGCCGTAGTACTCAAGAGTAATGATGCTGAGAAGCTTAGAAAGGAAGGTGTATCCCGATATTGAAGATTAAGTAATAGCACAGCCCAAGTTGAAGCCCAGACTTTAAAAGCAATTGGACAAGGCAAAGAAAGCTCTCAACCTCCCCGATATGACTGCTGGCAATAAGTGCAAACCAACCACCACCTACTATGTCAAACTCTACTCTAAGGAACTCTGGGTATACGATTGCAGCTGCAGAATCCACAAGCTTCATTTTTGAGAACAAGTTGCCTGAGTCCTGAGTACTAGATATGCCAAATCTCCTTAACCCCCACTTGAAAAAATAATCAAAACATAAAAATTCATTTCCCCTAATCCATTCACTAATCACTGCTTCTTATTACTTAAGCATTCTATCATAATACACTTAATACTATACTGCTTACTTTAGTCAATAGCGATTGTTTACCTTCCTATATTTATCTTAGCTTCCTTATAATAATATTGCCATTAATTAATTAAACCCTTGTCTGGAAATGTTCCATTGGCATTTAAATCTGCAATAGCAATTCTCTCGAGTATATTCAAGCTGTCTAACTAAATGACACATGTATTAACAGTCGTCAGCTACTAAACTCAACTGGTTAGCTGCCACATTATAAAAATGTCTCATTTGCTATTCCATTTGACGCCGCTCCTTTAAAACCCCAGAGCGGCATTGTAATTGTAATTAATTTTTCAATTTAACTTGCACACATTGAAATCGCTAAAATGAAGTCTGCTGCCCCAAAATATCAGAGAAAGAAGATCAGCAAGTAGTGTCACTTCCTCCCCCATTAATGCACTGACACTACTACATTCACTGCCACTTCCTCTTATTACAAGCATCTTAAAATAGTTCACAGGGGGTTTTGGGAAGAATTTAAAATGAATCGTAAGACGTTTCCTTGTGACATATGCGGCCATAAGTCAATCTCTGAGGACAGCTTGAGAAAGCACAAGTGTTTGTAGTAATTGGTACTCTCAAAAACCAAAACCATTGCCAAAGCCAAGAGACATGTACCCCTTCAAGCTAAACCCCATGTTAAGAAGCACGATCAAGTCAAAGGTAATAAATTATTCTCTTAAATGATTGCCTAGAAGTCAGAGTGAGCCCTAATGTCAAACATGTTGAGGAAGAGAAGGAAGGGCACATCGCCTCCACCACGCCTGCCATGATAGTGAATGACCATATGTTGCTTGATATAGAAGAGTCATTCACTGATGGGTCATAAGAAGAACTATTCTATGAACAGCCAGGATCCATGAACTTTGAACCTATGCTACAGCAATAATAAGTATAGATGATCAAATCGAGTGTACCCATCATTTATCAGCCAACCAATGCTGCTGACCCCATTATGCAGGATCTCTCACTTTCACCCCCAAAATGTCCCCTTCTTATCGACGACAACTAAGAAGAAACCCATCTGATGTAAGAGCAGCCACTCAGGCATTTGGCTCCCGTAGAGGTCAGCCAGCAACTGTAAAGCTAGATTTCCAGTCTAAATGCACACCACCCAGTTTGTACAAAGCCAAAACCCCAGAATAAGTTGGACCCCGTCACTGGACTTTAATCAGCAGTCTAAGAGATGTTCAATCCCCATCCTATGAGTACCCCATTTAATCCACTCTCAATGCAAGTATCTATAGTGAGCAGTGCCAACAGCATCAATTTTTCTTAGCAGCCATTACCCCAATAACATCTTTAAACTTCGGGGCCCCTTTTTAATTAGCCACTGGATTTTCAAGACTAATAACCAAGGCTTTGGTCCGAATACAATTAGAGCTTGTCCTCGCTTAGTTTCACAAAATCTCTTTAGCATCTAGTGAAATCCAATTCTCTATCTGTTGTCAACGCTGGGTATGAGTAGTAGAAAGTCAACACACTAAATGAAAGAGTCTACTCATAGGAAGAGCAGTCGATTGCAGGAGATAGAATCGAGGAGATCGAATCGTCAGTGAAAGGAACAGATTTGAAAGAAGCTCTCAACTTTATGTTATAAAATATCAAGAAGCACTCAGACTACTAATGGGGAGATATCAACGAAGCAACGCCCAAGGACTAATCAAAGCAACTTTAAGCATCTGCATTTGACCAGAGCCCACTACAATCTTGACATGGGGACTCAATTGAGAGAAAGCAACGCCCAAATCGGCTATGGGGAAATCACTCAAGGAGGCGTTGACAAAATCATTTCTTCATTCTACAAGTTGGGGTTCTCTGAAGATTCGGTATTCTTGGATATAGGCTCAGGCTTTGGGCAAGTCAACTTTCAGGTAGCACTCCAAATCAAATATAAACGCAAGAGTGTAGGCATAGAAATCGTCCCCAAAAGATTTCACTTCTGCCAAGAGAAGTTGAGGGGTTTCAAAATCAAGTATCGCAGTTGCAAGCATATTGTTAGTGCTCTTGATCTCCTTGAATTCCATTGTAATGATATCGAAGCAATGCAGTACATCATGACCCCATCTCTAATAAAAATCACCCATGTTTACGTCTTTGACACTGTCATGAGCAAGACCACCAAGCAAAGCATTGTTAAGCTTATCAATCAATCGCATTGGGTATAAGCACTGGCTTGGACACAAGCCCCCAACATAACTCTGGAAAAGTTGGGGCTCCAAAATTTTGAGCTAACTATTGACACAAGTCAATTGGAATGTAAGGCGGTAAGGGCAACTTCAACTTCTATGTGTACGGTAAAGTCAAACCCCAACTGAGAAAAATTGACGCCATTCAAGAGGATGAAGAGGAGCCATACTTACACAGCTTGCATGGATCAGCAGGGTCAGTTGTCATCATCCAAAACCCCAATATAAAAACCGATAGAACATTTCCAAGAATAAACCAAAGATTAAGAACGATTAGAACGAGATGAGTCAAATGTCGGAGATTTCGGATTTCTAAGACCTTGACAATGATCAGTACTAGTAATTCAATCGAACTGGGGATCAGTCAACGGCGAAAGGGGATTAGCAGCAAGGGTGGTAGCGCTGCATTGACCACTTCTAGAATCTAACAAGCGATTAGAACAAGTACAACCAAGGACTTGAGTACAGTCTGAAAATACTAAACCCCAAACATCAATATATCGATCAATCGGTAGTGTAATAATTCCAAAGCAAGCGCCAGATAACCATCGATAACATAGACAGAGCACTGATAAGCAAGTTAAGCTTGGACAAGCTTAATGAGGAGCAGGTGGGTTTATTACAAAGAGCCATCAATAATTACAACTTGTCATTGAAAAGGGAAGGGCTTATCAAATAATTGCTGGGGGAAATATAAAAGTTGCACAATCAAGAAATCGATAAGTAAAGAGAGCTGGAGGAAGACTTGGATGCTGCATGTAAGGAAATCGACGAATTGACAAAGTGGGAGCTGGAGAAGAAGTACTTGAAAGTAAAATCG
The DNA here is from genome assembly GCA_000711775.1 of Oxytricha trifallax. NCBI lineage: Eukaryota > Ciliophora > Spirotrichea > Sporadotrichida > Oxytrichidae > Oxytricha > Oxytricha trifallax. The sequence continues at coordinate 7,746 of ARYC01003816.1, forward strand.
CTAATCGGTTCTGGTTCTTATGGCCGAGTTTACAAATGCTAGTGTCTCCCTGGAAACGTTCTCTTCAAGGCTAACCAGAATACTCTCCATGTTGCAGTGAAGGTGCCAGTTATTAGCCAAGCCAATCCTAACAACGAACTTAACTAACTTCAGATATTGAACAGGACGAAAGACCCCTCGTAAAGATTTGTGGTAAAGCTGCTCAACGAAGTGACCTTCTTGAATGATTACGTTGCTCTAGTGCTCGAGTACTATCCATTTGAACTCCGCAAATTGATGAAGGAAGGGCTGAACCCCAAGCAGGTGGCTTTTATAAGCTATGGTATAATTAAGGCAGTGGCATTCGCTCATAAAATGAATATTGCTCACCTCGACATCAAGCCTGAAAACATTCTCATGGATGATCGATGGATACCTAAGCTATGCGACTGGGGAATGGCGAACACCAATGGCGAGGGCACTTATGGGTATCAAGCACCTGAGATATAGTAAGTTGATATAACTGTTGGAGCCAATGCGAGAAAGCTGGACTCATTGGCTCTTGGAATCACTCTATACCAGGTGGCATCGAAGGGTCGCTTGCCTGCATCAAAGGACCAATTGATTGACATGGCGAACCACTACTAAGAAATAAGTCTGGCTGATGATATTGAAAACCCCCAGACCGAGCTCCTCAAGATCATTAAGCAGTTGCTATGCTTTAACCCCAAAGATCGCACCCTTCCCCAAGATGCTTTGATGTCTTCTATGTTTTAGAAAATGCCATAGCAGTTTAAACAGAACTTGGACATATCACTCTTGTATTGACTCTGCGTTATTGTATCACTAACAATACTATAGTAAATAAGTTAATCGACTACTATCAACTCTGCTATATATATATTACGTTGAAATTTTGTTTGTAAATTGAGTTATAATTTTTAATAATTTGATCAAGTTTTTAATTTACAATTCATTACATATTAAAACTTCCAAATTACATTCAGGGGTTTTGCATGAATGGGATTTGGAAGGAGTAATCACTGAACAAATTAAGTGGTGTTGGGGAATAAAGTAAAAAGAAATGGTGAATTACGAATTGGGTAATTGGAGTGAATTAGGGAAAGCATATAGGGTACTGGAGAATTTGGTGAGGGAGAATTAGTTTTAAGGGAAGTTGCTTTGTTTGATTAAAATGGCCCTTTAAATATGGGCGTTGTCAATCATGGTAGTCACTGTTGTTGCTGCTGCTGATAACCTTTGGGTTGGGTTCTAGTGTTATTCAGCAACGAGCTGCTAAATGAGGCTTGTGTGCGATTGATGAACATCATTTCATTTGCCTGGGTAGGGTTATCGTTGGTGTTCAGTTATCTGCGCTTCGCTTTGACCATTTCTCTAGGGGACAACTCATCTGCTCGCGACGTGAATGCTTACAGGGGGAACTTCGGGTCTTCGCCTGCAGCGTCTATCTCTCGGGGCGCTTGCGCTTCTTGGTGCCATTGTTGAGGAGATTCACGGCCCTGCCACGGTTGCTCACGTTGGAAGTGACTGCGTTCTCCAGTACATCGAACATCTGCGCAGTCAACTGGATGAATGCTTCTTGCCCAGAGCCTTCTGCGACTTCATGTGTTCCAAGCTGGCCTTGATGTTCTGGGGGAAGAAGCCGGGCTTCACGGTGTTGATGATCTATATCAGGGGTTGGTGATAAGTTAAGGGATTAGTTAATCCTTGGGTGGTTTAGATTGACTAAGTTTGTTTAGTATTACTACCAATATATCCCAAAGCTATCAATATCCACTTACGTTGTAAAGGAACTGCCTGTTCACTGAATGCTTGCCCTTGATCTCAGGCAGATACTGGGTGATCTCACTGTCCTTCAACACGTCCTCAAGCAGGTTCACAACGGACAGCTCGTTGAGCTTGGGCACATGGATGATTCGCACGTCCTGGTTGCGCAGCACCTATTACAAAGCCAGATTAATCTCAAACGATTTGAATCATGAACCAAGCCACGTACCTTCTTCCTTCCCACGAAGATGCCCTGGATGTACTCGAGCGTGCACTCCTGATAGGGTGGCAGGTAGATGGCCTAAACAACGATGATTTCAGCGAATCTTACCCTGAGTGAGCAGGATCGAGTAGATGTCCTGCTTGGACTTGCCCAGTCTGGCCAGGTCTTGCGAAGGCACGGAGTGCACCACCTGGTTGTTAATCGTCTCAGTATTGATAATGGTCAGTCGAGTGGGGCGCTAGACCTCCCCAGCATCATCTTCATCGCCCTCATCCTTATCATAAGAGAACTTGAACTCCTCCTCCTGAAATGGCGCGAAGCTGGACACGTCGCCACCTGATCTTTACACATTGGCTTTCTTCTTCGAAGGATCAGTCCTGGCCTAAGCTCGACTGGCGTGTTGAGTGTTCGAGACAAGATACTTATCGACCTGGGTCTTCTCATCCTGCGTGGTATGGGGCGTGTGAATCTGCAATCCATTTGGCAATCAGTTTGGAGTGGGCATGGTAGCTGACTCGCGACTGTCTTCCTCCGACGGCCTTGAATTTGGCTATGCTTGCAAGTTGGGCCTTGCGCCAGAGATCTAAATGCATGATGTTGAACATCAGAATAGATATAGTGGCATAATAAACTCACATGATAGAGGAGTGCTGACCATGAACGGAGGAAGGGGTGATATGTATAGTAGAATACACCCAATTCAGGTTGAAGGAAAGAATGGGAATTCATATGATCAATGGTTTATTGATTGGAATAGAGCTGAGCTTACCTTGCCTCGCACCACGCCGAGATCCTTGATGGGGAAGCCATTCATAACCCCCCTGCTGAAGCTGCTCTGGAAGAATGAGTCTGCGTTGCGTTGCTACTGGCCACCCCCACTCCCTAGCGCAGCCAGGGAGTGGGGATGGGGGCGTCCCTGATTTATCAGTCTTCGATGTCGCCAGTCTAGTCAGCTACCTGCTTTTACTTGGAATCGCTGTTCATTCTTATTAATAAATAGTGGTGATTAAGAATTTAACTGAAACATCCAAATTCGATTAGTGTAGTATGAAATTAAAAATACGTTAATAAATTTTAATACTAAATTTACAAATTCTCGATTCTGCAAATATATATACAATCCTGAATCAGAGTGGAATCGATCGATCTCAGCGCATACTATTCATCATCGATAATTCGACATATCAGAGTGTGCGTCACATACCCAATCATTCATATATCTCATTGGATTTATATAAATAGTACTTATTCGGGTTTTGTCGAATTTTTGAAATAGATTTTGAAAAAATCAATTTCTCGACAAAACCCAGAATGATGAATAAGTACTATTTATATAAATCCAATGAGATATATGAATGATTGGGTATGTGACGCACACTCTGATATGTCGAATTATCGATGATGAATAGTATGCGCTGAGATCGATCGATTCCACTCTGATTCAGGATTGTATATATATTTGCAGAATCGAGAATTTGTAAATTTAGTATTAAAATTTATTAACGTATTTTAATTTCATATTACACTAATCGAATTTGGATGTTTCAGTTAAATTCTTAATCACCTCTATTAATTAATAAGAATGAACAGCGATTCCAAGTAACAGCAGGTGGCTGACAAGACTGGCGACATCGAAGACGGAGAAATCAGGGACGCTCCCCACCCCCACTCCCTGGCGCAGCCAGGGATGGGTGGTGGCCAGCAGCAACCCAACGCAGGCTCATTCTTTCAGAGCAGCTTCGGCAGCGGGGTTATGATGGCTTCCCTATCAAGGATCTCGGCGTGGTGCGAGGCAAGGTAAGCTCAGCTCTATTCTAATTAATCAACCATTGATCATATGAATTCCTACTCATTTCCTTCAACCTGAATTGGGTGTATTCTACTATACATATCACCCCTTCCTCCCTTCATGGTCAGCACTCCTCTATCATGTGGGGTTATCATGCCACTATATCTATTCTGATATTCAACATCATGCATTTAGATCTCTGGCGCAAGAGCCAACATTGCAGGGCAGGGCACTGATGCTCAAATGAAGCCTGTCGAGGAAGAGAGTCGCGAGCAGACCTACGACCATGGCGGCCACTCCCCGAACATGATTGGCAATGAGGATTCTGCAGAGTTCCACCAGGCCGCCATCCAGCAGATGAGGAACGCCATCCAGGTCGATAAGTATCTTGTCTCGAACACCCAACACGCCAGTCGAGCTTAGGCCAGAACTGATCCTTCGAAGAAGAAAGCCAATGTGTAAAGATCAGGTGGCGACGTGTCCAGCTTCGCGCCATACCAGGAGGAGGAGTTCAAGTTCTCGTATGATAAGGAGGAGGGCGATGAAGATGATGCTGGGGAGCTCTAGCGCCCCACTCGACTGACCATTATCAACACTGAGACGATCAACAACCAGGTGGTGCACTCCGTGCCTTCGCAAGACCTGGCCAGACTGGGCAAGTCCAAGCAGGACATCTACTCGATCCTGCTCACTCAGGGTAAGATTCGCTGAAATCATCGTTGTTTAGGCTAGTTCTACCTGCCACCATATCAGGAGTGCACGCTCGAGTACATCCAGGGCATCTTCGTGGGAAGGAAGAAGGTACGTGGCTTGGTTCATGATTCAAATCGTTTGAGATTAATCTGGCTTTGTAATAGGTGCTGCGCAACCAGGACGTGCGAATCATCCATGTGCCCAAGCTCGAGCTGTCCGTTGTGAACCTGCTTGAGGACGTGTTGAAGGACAGTGAGATCACCCAGTATCTGCCTGAGATCAAGGGCAAGCATTCAGTGAACAGGCAGTTCCTTTACAACGTAAGTGGATATTGATAGCTTTGGGATATATTGGTAGTAATAACAAACTTAGTCAATCTAAACCACCCGGGGATTAACTAATCCCTTTACTTATCACCAACCCCTGATATAGATCATCAACACCGTGAAGCCCGACTTCTTCCCCCAGAACATCAAGGCCAGCTTGGAACACAGGAAGTCGCAGAAGGCTCTGGGCAAGAAGCAGTTCATCCAGTTGACTGCGCAGATGTTCGATGTACTGGAGAACGCAGTCACTTCCAACGTGAGCAACCGCGGCAGGGCCGTGAATCTCCTCAACAATGGCACCAAGAAGCGCAAGCGCCCCGAGAGATAGACGCTGCAGGCGAAGACCCGAAGTTCCCCCTGTAAGCATTCACGTCGCGAGCAGATGAGTTGTCCCCTAGAGAAATGGTCAAAGCGAAGCGCAGATAACTGAACACCAACGATAACCCTACCCAGGCAAATGAAATGATGTTCATCAATCGCACACAAGCCTCATTTAGCAGCTCGTTGCTGAATAACACTAGAACCCAACCCAAAGGTTATCAGCAGCAGCAACAACAGTGACTACCATGATTGACAACGCCCATATTTAAAGGGCCATTTTAATCAAACAAAGCAACTTCCCTTAAAACTAATTCTCCCTCACCAAATTCTCTCCAGTACCCTATATGCTTTCCCTAATTCACCCCAATTACCCCCCAATTCACTAATTCACCATCATCTTTTTACTTTATTCCCCAACACCACTTAATTTGTTCAGGGATTACTCCTTCCAAATCCCATTCATGCAAAACCCCTGAATGTAATTTAGAAGTTGTAATATGTAATGAATTGGTAAATTAAAA